>JAHZNB010007109.1:0-10022 GCA_027744295.1 Callyntrura guangdongensis | reverse complement strand
TTTCCAGAGCTCTTTCCGACAAAGTTGACATCAGCCGAAACGGCCACAAGTAACGTAGCAAAATGTGTATTGACTCGGAGGGGTTCATGCTATTGTTTTGTAATGACGTATGTGTCTGTTGAACAAACTTTTGCAGCCCAATGACGGCTACTATCCGATTGGAGTTACGCTGACGAGCTTGTCGTGCCAAATTCTCGAGTAACAATGTTTTCCCCATTCCGGGCGTGTCACAAATACAAATTGTACCTTGATTTTTCCAATCATCAAGATGAGTAAGAAACTGGTCTTCAGGGATGTACAATGATTTGTCCCTTAAATTTGGGGGAACATGGCCAGTCACAACTTTACTTGCTAGTGTGGACCGTTGCAGAATGTAATCACCAGAGTGGCTGTCAAACTGTATCAGATGAACAGGTTCGGACCAAACCCCTCGCAGTTTGTCCCAGTCTCCTTCGTTTTTCAGTAGAACAAATCTTACAGTGGTTATACATTTATAAATAACATCATCCGATGTAGCAGTTAAATTAGGTGCTGCCAGATTGGATAAGTCTTGACGAGTTATCCCAGTGAAAATGAAAATATCTGAACATTCCTTCTCGAACACTTCCTGTTCCAATCTGATTCTGTTGGAAATGTACCTTGGTAGATACAGTGGGTAAGGTGGTGAAATCCAATTTTCTTCGTATAGTGTTCCGTTGTATACTTTGGCATTGAAGAACTGTAGTGCGTCATCTGTAAAACTTGTTGCTTCAAAAATTTCATCCAACGTTTCTTCGTCTAAATTAATGTTACTTTCTTGAAGCAGGTGCTTGACGAGTCCTTCCAACAAAAGTAGAAATGCTCCACTCTGCTTGGCTTGATATGTCGCTTTGCCAATGGCTTTGTATCCGTTAGTTTGTATGATAAGGTGATCATACAACACTTTTGCTTTTGCCGTGCTACAGTCCTTGTCTCCTACAGCGTCCTGTAAATGAAGTTACATAACCAATATCTCATAAAATATTTTAAATACATTCAGTCACTGAGTATGTTCATACATGAACTAAAGTGTTTTTACGAACCAATTTTTCCACGTCGGAATTATTTAAAACTTCCTCAGATATCAAAACATCCGTTATTTCAGCATTTACTTTTGTTTCCTTAAGCAACTCGGGGAGGATTTCCAGGATGTATATTTTTTGCCACGACTCCATTTTTAATTGGTACCCGTCGCCACTAATTTGTATAATTTTTTACGTAATATGAAATACACAACTTTTTGGATAAGTCAATAGTTCAGTTTTAACTGACAACAATAAGTATTAAATAAAATTCCTATATATATTGCCCAATAACCACCACCGCTAACAAATGAGTACATTATGGTAATAGAGCTATCCTGTGAGCCATATAGTGCAATATTTGTATATCGTGTATTACCAAACAACTTAAATGTATCGGCAATAAACAACACAAGCACAAGTTAAATTTATATATTATATAGCCAAGAGGAATACGTTTATGCCCTACGATATATGGCAAAACAAGCCTTAGCGGCTAATAAATAAATATGGGTAATATATCGCGTTACGTCATGTCAATACAAAAATACTTAGGCCGTTTGCAACTTAAAACGTCGTTGATTATTCGAGCAGACATATATATGGACATATACACATATGTTGTTTTCTGCTTAAATATGTCAACTATCGCACACCGTAAATATGCTCAGCAATAACAAACAACTTCTGAGGTGGAGCACATTTTATTTATGATCGTAATACAAACTTATAAATTTATTTCAAATGCATATGTTAATTTTACTTTGTTATAATTTACAATGGATAATGGATACAGAAAATTTGATGCCGACGTTGTATGAGAACGTTACACGCTTTGTGTTATAATGTTGAGATCAAAACAACAATGTGATATGCCAATTTACCGCAATATTTTGTCTTTGCTTTGGCCACACATGCACTTTCATTTACTAATTTGGTACTTTCTTAAATGGTCGGATTTGATGCCAAAATCTATTATATTACAGTTTTTCACATAAAATTTTCACAGCAAACTGAAACAAAAATATTAAAAAGCGGTCGTAAACAGAGAAAAAATATACCATGTACGTATTCTGGCATTTCGTAAATGTTCGCAGTTTACATATACATTAAATGTGAGTTACAATATTTTCTCGTTTATTGTAAAAGATACAATGCCTCCAATTCTATAATTTACTAAAATTTTACGGGATACCTAAAAATATTTAGTTCACCATGTTTACAATTTTCATGTATTTTTGCAATTAACAAACAAAACAAAAACTGGGACAGAACCTTTTATCCAAAGAATTGTTTTCGAAACAGTGATACTTCACGTAAATACAGCCAAAATACCTAAATTATGCAGAATAATAGTAGGTATTTTATGTACTTTCATGAATGTTTAAAATTTTATTTAACTGCATGTTTTTAATTTGAGTGCATCCATAAACAGTATTTATAATTTTTTTCAAGGAAAACTATATTTAGCTTACATCCTTTGTGTTGACAATAACTCAAGTAAACCAAATGAATGATCTTTTTTGTTTAAATATACTTCCTTCCGAGGTATGTACTATTCCGACGAACGAATATACACAAGAAACATTCTGAAATATGCGGATCACATTTTTTACGAACATAACTGCAAATTTATGTACCTTATTAGAAAATACTAATGATGCATTTTTATGTAACATAGTGGATGTCTGAAATTTTATTTAAACTTCATGTCATGTTCTAATTTCAATGCATCTGGACACCGTATATTCAAATTATTCTTTTTAAATGGATATTATATTTATTGTTAAGTACTTCGTGGGGACAAAACGTTTATTTCTTAATAATTATAAAGAATTTTTCGCAGTTTGACAAAATTATATTGAATGCACCCAAAATTGACTTCATTTTGTTATTTCTTAATAAAATACTTTTAGTAAAAATATTTTTTCTGGACCAAATGATAAAAAAATCGCACCAAATATGTCAGTACAAATGTTAAGCACGACCCAAAATTTGGTTTTTCGTTGCTCATTCAAAGCTGTACGTAAATGGAAGGTTGGCAGGCGTAGTTTTAATGCAAGCGTATACACAGGTGCAACATACGAAGTTATGTTATAAGTCATTTTGTATGATCTAATTTAACTGCCAATTTTCATGTACTATATATAAAACTTGCCATATTGAATTGTTTATGTTATCATGTAATATGCACTATACCGAGATAATAACGGAAATCACTTGACTCTTGTTTAGGAAAGTTGGGATTTTTAGAGTCCATAACTCGGCATCATATTGCTACAAATCCAATCGCAAATTTTAAAGTAAAAACGAGATTCTAGACTTTCCACACACATGCTACATGTGCACTAAACCGCTTCTAAGGAAAATGATGGCCCTTTACGTTCCAGTCATGAAATTTATTTATATAAGGTAGCAATGAAATAAGCTGTTTTTGTAAAAGATCGCCCTGATTTACCAGCACGGATTTCGTCGTGACATTGCTTAAAGTGACTCACATTTAGGTCATTTGATAGAGGAGATCCCGGGTTTTCTAATAATGTGTTATTTAATTTAAAATTAGTGACACAACACTGAAAATATACGACTTTGTGCGAAACCTTACAAAACATTTGCTTGAACCTTTAAGTTAACAATGCTGGTATTCTGAATCAAGCCAAAAGTTTTGCCAACCAAGTTTTTAAAAGGGTGCTACACTAACCGAAAAAGTATATGTCAACATCATGAAAAAATCAATCCCATTCTATGTGGGGAAACTTTGCCAAAATTAGTTTCATCTCCAGTATTCCTTACTATACAAACTCCTCAAGTCACGCTTCGAAGGTTGCCAAACCAAAATTACTCGATCTGATCATTGTTGAATGACTTTGTCCTAATAACAGAACTACATAGGTTTTCGCTACCATAATAAGTTGTTACTTTGAATTAAATACATATAAACACTGGATAAGGTTTTAACACAGATGCGTATGATTGACTGCAAGAAAAACGTCATTTTACCTTTACGTTTATCACTCACTGCCTGTGGACACAAATAACCTGTTAAGTGTAGAAAGCTCGAAGTCTCTAAAAGCGCCCTGTAATAAAATTTACGATAACATTATCTCATAAACTAAATTAATACGTTCACTAATTAAACATTTCATTGCAGTAATTAAGTGTTTCTTTTAAAGAATTTCTCCTCGTCAGAATTCCTATGATTTTATTAGGAAAAAAGCGGTGATATTACTTTCGTTTCGTTAGGCAACGCGTGACGACTTTTTATACTGATCGATATTTGCCAAAACTACATATTTGGTTCTCACCAGTTTCCTCTGAATCGTATTTGTTTTAACGTAAGATTAACTGGCAACTTTTTGGATATTTTACCATTTCAGTATCCACTGGCAAAAACAAATATTAAACAAAATATGTACCCCAATATCCACCTCCGCTAACAAATGAGTTCAACATGATTACCTAAACAATCGATTTGGGCCATGTAGGGAAATATTTGATTTCGTGTATTTCCCATTAACTTTAGGTATAAACGATAAACAACACAAGTACGGGTTAAATTTATATGTTATATTGCAAAGGGGAATACGTTTCACCCTATATTATCTGAGAAAGAATGCATTGACGGCCAATAATAAAAATATGATTAATATACCACCTAACGTCATGTGAAAACGAAAATAAATATTTGTCTTTTGCAAAGTAAAACGTCGTTAATTGTTCGAGAACCCAAGTATATGCACATATATACATACACATTGTTTTCTGCTTAAATATGTCAACCGCCACACACTGTAAATGTGGTCAGCAATGACAAATAACAACTTCTGAGTAGCAGCACATTTTATTTACGATGGCAACATTCAATAAATTCTGTCTTTTTGTTCATTTCGCTTCCCACTGCCAACCATAATCCACAACTACCGCTAACTTTAAATGTACGAAAACTGTAAAACCATGACATAACAACTAATACGCATCAATAAACGCATACAGTTATTGAATCTTATATATAAATAGAGACATCGTTCTATCTAATATTAAATTGAGTCTGTACTTTGTTTAAATGAAAATAATTCGGACAAAGGGAACTCCAATCAGTCATAACCTGTCTGACAAAGTAAGGATAAGTGATGTTTACAAACGAATTAATTAAAGTTTGTTCCACGTAAGATATCGAGAAACAGTTACTCAAAACTATCTGCTCGTCAAATAACCAAAAAATTGTCCCTTTTGAACTTAAGTGGACATATCCACTTTTGCCAAGTAGAGAAATTCCACTGTACCGGATATGTATTTTTGTCAATAACAAACAAAATATTAAAAGGCACAAGATCAAAAGCATCCAAAAAGTATGTTTGAAAAATTCTTTATGATTTTCATCCGAATAAACTGGCTTTAAAGCAAGTACTCCATCGAATGCATATACAAAGAAATATTTAAAAATGGACATGACAGAGATATTTCACCTATACAACATCATAGAAAACGGTTGAAAATATGCAGACTAATAGTATAAATTTTAATAACTTTTTCAATGCAAATTATATTTATTTAGCTTTTCATCCATTGTGCGGGCAAATTTATATATTATATTGCAAAGATGAATACATTTATTCCCTCTATTTTATGAGAAAAGAAGTTGGACAGCCAAAATGAAAATATAGCAGACAAACCACGTAACGTCCTGCGAATGCGGAAAAAGACTCAAGTCTTATGCAACTTAAAACGTAGTTGAGTGTTTGCGCAGCCAGATATATGTACATGAAAATATATCTATATTGTTTTCTGCTTAAATATATCAACTGCTACACACTGTAATTTGTTATTGATTCCAATTTATCTGTTTTTGTTTTGACAAAATTATATAATATGCAAGGCAGATGTTCTATTTTTTGTTATTTCTAAGAAAAATAATGTTCGTTCTTTGTAGAACACAATTTAATGTATGAATAAACATGTATTGTTAGACATTTGCATTCTAGGCTGTGGCAAAATACAGGTCATTTCAAGTGGTAAGTTTTGGTCTATTTTAGTATCTACTGAAATGAAAGAGGATCACTTGTCGTTGTTTATATAAATTAGGCGTACGTCTTACAGTAGGTTATAACCTGTAATGTAACAATGAAGTTTTATACTTTCACTACATCTCCAAACTTATAAATTGGTAGTCAGGTACCTCTTGACTATACTAAGGTGTATGAGAAATATCCGGACGTTCTAAAATCCCGCAAATAGTTTATTATTCGAATAAATGTATTAAACTTAAGATACTGGAAACCTACGTTCAACGTATTTTTTCTGCTCTTTGCAACCGTTGCATTTATTACTAGCTTTGTCCATATTGTCCAATATTCGTTTAAGGCACTTCTTCAACTCCGTTGTCGCTTTGTACTATTGTTTTACACGCGTACTCTACTGCACGCATTGAATTTGATGTTATATACATTTCTGTTAAAACCTTTGTTACAAAAATATTGAGGACAGTGACAAGTCTTCACTGCTCATTTTTATACTTACTTCTGGTTTCACGGTGCTACGGGACTTTGTATTTCTGTGGACTTCTCTTAGACATTAAATAAACCTTCCAGTAATGTTCAGTTTTTGAGAGGAAACCTCTGACTTGAGCTTGTTTTATTTACCTGTTTATAATGCATTTACTCAGGCATTTTTTCATTTTTTCCAAGATGCTACTTCATTCTACAACAGTTTCAAGCGCTCCGTGAGTCGCCACCTCGACATGCGGATCACCTTCCACCACATCAGTGGGCAAAATTACTTTTGCCGGATCTAATGATAAAAACATGTCACTATAAATATCACAGTAAAAATGCAATATAAGCACGATCCAAAATTTGTTTTTTCGTTGCTCATCCTCAACATTACTTAATTTCTAAGTCCAAAGGCGTAGTTTTAATGCAAGTGTTTACACAGGTGCAACATACGAAGTTATTTTATGTGTGACTATGTATGATATATTTAAGCAACCATTTTTGAGATAATAGATAAACAACTTTATTGAGCATTACTTATATTTCAATGACCAGGACAACGGTCCTTTACAAATGCAGAAAGTGAGTAATATTGTCAAACAAGATGAATTTAGCACAGGTGTGTTACAACGCAGTTTATCTTATAATAGGTATGCATTTTACAGAGATAAAAACTGTTTTTTTACACTTGTTTAGGGAAACTTCTCTCATTGAAATATCCATAACTGAGTCATCACATTACTACAAACAGTTAAGGAAAATAATCATGTGGCAATGAATAAATTTGTACTAACAATTGAGGACATCAGCCTTGGTCACAACCCATTTTATGTGGGGAAACTGCCAAAATTAATTTCATCTACAGTATTCCTTACTATACAAGCACTAGCGCATTCAAGGGGGGCAGAGGGGGCAATTGCCCCTGCCTGAAAATCGGAAAGAGTTACCAAAAAATCATTAAATGTTTTTTGGTGTAACTTGATAAAAATTTCAGTGTAACAATCCCAACTTTCGTTGTTGTACATATTTGACGTCCCGGGTGGTAAAATAAAACCATATTTTGCATCACACAACTTGTTGTTGTTTTTTGGCTTTTAGCCCTTACTACACTATACTTTCATTACTGCATGAATCATAAAGAACTATCAGTAATTCATCATTCATCGGCGGCCTTGTTGCTTTTCATAATTTTATTAAGTCATTTAATCTTGAAATAATCGTGGAAGGTGTTGTGAAATTTACTATTGTGTTTAGTGGAAGTAGAATTTGGAAAGTCATAAAATAGATGACAAACCCGTTAAGCGTAATACTTCCGCAACCCAAGATTCCGAAGTCCAGTAACGACCAAATACCAGCTGAAGGTTTGAATGACAGTGTTGTTGTTGGGATTCCCACTACGAATGAAATTGCTGGGTCAAGTCGAATCAATGAAGGTCAAAGTGTAGAATAAGAAGAACAACCACTGTCTTTTTCAGATAAAATTTTGAATTTGAATGATATAGCCAGCTTTACCAGTCTAACAACACAGTGATATAGATAAAACAATATCATGAAAGAGCTTTGGATTCCAACTAATGACTATAAGTTTACAGAGCGAGATATTACAAACTATAACCGCACATTTCAGGTTTATTTTGTATTGAATTTATAACTCATGATTTTATTTTCTGGTTAACTATAGTGCATTTTATAAATTGCGATATGGAATACATAAAGGTCATCATTGTGTTATTGCAGATAAACTGGATACATATGTACAACTGTCTGACTTACTCAAAATAATTGGATGCTTGTTTCTGTAAATTTAGCTTCGCATATCAGCGATATTCTGGCGGGGTTAGTGGAGGGGTTCGAAATTCGCATAATTTCAAAGATGGGTACGTTAATTGGAAAAAGGCAACGAAAGATTTTATAGAGCATTCCACGTTAAAATTTCATATGGATGCGTCATTAGCAACGTCCAGCTGCATCCATGCTGCAAATTGCATCCATGTTCTAAATTAAAATGTCAGATAACGCTGAGATCGACGCCAAAAGGTTCTAGTTTCAATTATCAGAACAGTGGGTTTACTTGACGGTCAAAATATTTCATTTCAGGGCCACCGTGATTTCGGCAGAACTCAACTTTCTGAAATGGATTCAGAAAATGAAGAATATTTCCGCTCATGTATAAAAATTTTTGCTCTTCACCATGATTATGATTTATCTAACCATCTTGCTAAGGCTCCTGCTAATGCAACTTAAGTTCAGAAAATTCAGAATCAGTTAATAGAAATATGTGGAACAATATTGCAAAAACAAATAGTAAAGAGCATAAGCGACAGCAAATGTTTCTCGATCATTGCCGATAAAACAACTAATGTATCAACTGGCGAGCAACTAACTATTTGCATTCGTCATGTTCAAATACACATGACTAGAAAGTTCAGAATTCATGAGGGTTTTCTGTTTTTTTGTAAATTATTTTTCGGGGGCTGGACTAGCAATTTCAATTTTGGAATGTTTACTTAAAATTGGCTAAAATTTTGATTTGTTTAGAGGTGCTGTCTAATATTTATTTTGAATTTATTAATTTTAGCAATTGTTTGTATCTTTTTTGTTTCTAGCAGATTGTTATTGATAGAAGTTGATATTTTGGTTTCTCTAAATATGGTCAAAGTTATGACGGTGCTGCAGTAATGAGTTCTAATCTTGTTGGTGTAAAACGAAAAACTCAAGGCCAATTTTCTCTTCATATTTACACCGATTGTTCCTGTCAATGTCTAAATTTGGTTGCTTTGGGTGATTGTCCTGCAAAGCATATTCGCAACAAGATTGGAGTTGTAAAAGGAAACCACATCGTTTTGCTCCAGATCTCCAAAAAGTACGGACAGTCTTCGAAAATTATTTGATTCATGTAATGCCCAATCAAACGTCAAAGAAAGAAAACAAATGCTTAAGAAAATTTGGCAGAGATATTTTTTTGTATGCTAAATAACTATTTTTGGTTTTAATTTAATTTGCATTACAGGGTCTTTTGGGTTTGTGTAAAATACGATGGGTTGAAAGGCACGATGCGTTAATACGGTTCTTCGGCTTGTATGAAGCCGCTGTAAATACTTTGGAAAATATAAATTATACTGCCTCAGACGAGAAAACAATAAATCGTGCAAATAATTTATTATAATTGCTATGCTCCTTAGAATTTCTACTGCCATTACATACCGCAGTTAAGTTATTATCCAATACTCACTCGCTCTACAAAGTTTTGCAGAATCCTCATGCTGACGTGACAAGTTTGTTACGAACAACTGCAAAATTTGACTAAAGTAAATCGTAACATACAATGTAGTTCAACTACTGACAAGGAAAGTATTGAGTTGTATCGCTCAGAATTGCCTAAAAATGGCTCACACTCATCAATTCGTATATGCTTAATCTCGTAGTACAAATGGTCTACTAGAGTGGCCCCTTATTGGGACGCCAGGTACATCATCTTTATGGGAGTCTTTTT
>JAHZNB010007108.1:0-10054 GCA_027744295.1 Callyntrura guangdongensis | reverse complement strand
AATAATATAATGCATGCAAACAAATATATTTCAGTTTATTGTTTATTTAAAAGCCTTTTTCGTTGTCTGCTACGTGTTACTGCGGGGCTACCCAAATGTTCATATGACTTTTTTCTTCGTTTTCTTCCTGGCCCTGTACTATACCGTTCATCAAAAGATATAAGAATATTTTGGTGATTTATGTAAATTCTCGTGTCGATAATTTCTTGTTCGCTTATTTCTTGGTGTATTTTATATTGTATATAAACTCGATTTAGATAAATTCTCGTGTGGGTAAACGTGTTTTTGGATACACTTTACTATACAATATCTCGTGCATATTAAATTTTTTATGTTATCATTATGCGACCCCATATGGCAACTCCAGGTCGGGTGAAAATGAGGTACATGAAGTACTGCTAATGTTAATAAAAATAGGCCGTATAATTCATCAAAGTCAGGATACAATACAAACAAAAAGTAATAGTAACAAAGTGACGAGCTAATCAATTGATTTGTGTTTAACAAACCTTCACAACAAACCCTTTTTTAATCCAACCCTAAAATATTATAAATACAATTATCAAAAAACTTCCATGGTCCAGTAAAATTTAGTAATTTTTTCTTCACCTTTTGTCCGATAGACGAAATTCTAGGGTACAGTTTATTGGCAGATTAAAATAATCGATTTTGCCGAAAATTTAAACTTTTTTCCCGTACAATTAAATCCATTTCCCGGTGGACGTGTATACTCTGACACTTATATGATCTTTGACCCATTTACATATAACGTAAAATGTTTGCTTACTTGGAGGATGAGGATGCTATACGCTTTTTACATACCAGTAATAAGCTACCTTAAATCTGTTAAACTGGAAACCCGAAAACTGTTCCCAGGTTCTAAGGAATTAGGATTCGACCAGTGCAACTAATAACTTGAAACTTGAAATCGTATTCGAGTTATTGCGGAAGCAGTTAGACGGAATTATAGACAGAAGAACAAACATCCTGATGTTAATAAGTAACTTCGTTACTAAATAAAAATTGTTATAACTATTATAAAAACTTACGAGTTTACAGGCACTCAAATGTTTTGCTAGATTGTTTTTGGACAAACCACTTTATTCCATGTTGCTAACCCACATATTATTTTACAACCATCCATTATGTTATGACAAACATACATTACTTAATTAATTTTTATCATGTATTGGGTAGGTGTAAAGATTCCAACAGCAAAAGCTTTTCTCCTCCCCGACATCGAATTTTGGTAGTCGCTCAGAAAATCAAACAAAATAAAACTTAAGTTCTGGAAAGCAAAGAAAACTTATGATATGATATTTGAGATTGTGGTTCAGGTTATATACCAGCTCAAATTTTGTAAAATTTTAAAGGTTAATTTTTAAAGTGGTAAAATAAATAGGCAATTTTCAACTAACGTCAAAATTATTAAGTCTTGCGACAGCCGGAATACAACTTATTTTTAAGTGGATACTATTTATGTAAATTACATGGTATTTCGTAGTATTTTTATATTTAGAAATTAGTATTTATTATTGTTTTTGTGTTCCTTCTTTTTGTAATATTTTGTTGTTGGAAAAATAGCCGTAAAGTGAATTTCTTCTTAATATCGTGTATAACCCAGTTGATGAAATAATTTCGGCATCAAACTTAAAAAAGTAATATAGTGTTTTTGCTACAACTGGTTATGGGCAAAACTTGCAGCAAGTTTTACATCGTGTTAGATTTCTATTTTCGGCAACGGTCAACATAAACTGTCAAATAATTTGATGGGATCATTGTACCGTAGCGTTGTTGTAACCGTACCTGTTTTCCTTTAACTTTTTAAGATTGCAACCTATATATCTAGTTAGTCGTGGATGTTTTAGTTTTTGAAGTGCCAGAAACTATTTAATGAGCTTACGTACCAACATCATTTACTAGTACTGTAATCGCCGAATATTAGAAGTAATGAAATGTTCCGTATTGGAATTAGTGATCGCCGTATTTAACGACGAAACATTTACACTAACAGTTAAACGTCAACTATTATAGTTTGGTTAAAGATAAATTTTGGGTAAAAATAACTTTTTTATAGTTTAAAGCAATATGTCGCGCTATCGTTTATTAAAGAGAACTACAAACTCTTTAATATTCAACACAGTTTTTATTTTATTTCTCGTGAACACAACATTATCGCTAAATTTTAGTCAAATCTACACCGGTGTTTCATTACTCCCACATGTGTGCTCAAAAGATGAGAACGGAGGGTTTCCATATATAGGTTTCTATACACCCAAACATGTTCGGGTGATGTTGCAAGTAATTGCACAAAAGTTTTCCCATGTGCTGGTCTTTGGAATGGCCCACCCGGGCGGTATGGCTGTTAATAATATGTAGTAGCTAATAAATTTTACCAAATATTTATATATACACCGGTAATGCTAGATGCTAGATTTTTGTATGAAAACCAGGTGATTACAAATACGTTCCCAACAACTCCTACAATAACGATATTTATGCTGAGGGTCATACGGCCGAACAAGCTGCATCCGTTAACAAAGAAATGGGTCGCCGGTCTCTCACAATTATACAAGGAGTTTGGAACTTTAGAAATGGAATCCTAGACGATGAATTAAAACTGGCTATCGAAGCAACACAGAGGGCAAATAAACTGTATTCTGGTACGGTTACTGGCATTGTAATAACCGATTCTAAGAAGCCCTGTTCCGAAGCGGATGCTAAAAGAAGTTTGAAATACTTTCGGATAATTAGGAACTCATCCGTTCCATTTCTAGAAGTTGGCGCTATATGGGAATGTGACAAGTTGAGGAAAGACTTGAAAACATATTTGAACACTAGAAATCCAAACGTGTTTGCAACGTTTTTAATTGAATCGGACATAATTATTTGTAACGTGCCGGACGTAGATACCATTTCATTCGAGGACATAACCGAAAACCTTTTAAGGAATCGAAATACCTTTCTGAAGCTTAATCCTCGCATACGTGTCATGGCGCTTACAAAATGGACAAACGTGGTGCCCAGCAATGCAGAAGAACTCCTCAAATTTAGGTTGCCTTGGAAAGAATTTAATAATTTTGCGGAGAAAAACGAGTTTCCAGTTTACTTTGACGAAGCAATCAAAAATCCTAACAGGGATGATGGAGGACCGGGATGGTGGAGATTAAGTGACAACTTAAAAATAGATCAGATTTCCGGATACATTGAACAAGCCCCAGGTAACGCCAATTTATTTTAAATTAATTTGATATTTAAAAATAGCAGCCTAATTTCATTAGCCTAATAGTGCAAAATTGGCATAGAGCAACACAAGCAATAAAATCTTGATTTGTATGTTTCGACAACTCCAGTTTTGCTTTACAGAATGATGTGATAGTGTTGCGCATTTGAAAGTTTGCACTGTTTAACCATTATGAGAGGAAATATGAAATTGAAAAATGTTAAAGTTACCCTTTTTAATTTCAGATCCTTACGCAATGTCTACCGAAGTAAAAGTTGTAGTAATAATATTTGCGATACTGGGGGCAGTGATTTTATTGAAACTCGTGTTAAAATGTGTAATTACCCTTGCCAAATATTACGATTGGGCAAGTATTCTGACGGAATTTGAAAACGGGTTAGAGAACCACATGGGGTCTCAGAAGGACGAATATAATCCTTGTTTCGAGGCTCTAAAGATTCCATTTGATAAATCTTTTGAAATTGCAAATGCCCAAATAAAATTTCGTGAGTGTTTCACCAGAAAATAAATATATAATTTATATACTTTTTGTATGTATGTAATGAGTTAATTCTTCTGTAGAAGCGAAAAATATTACTCAGAATGGTCAAGTACGGTGCTGTCACAAAGCTGGAATTTCGTCGCAGGAGCAGAGTAAAATCGTGGCGTTATTGAAAATTAAGAAAGCCGGAAGAGCGGATGATGTAAAAGAAATGCTTGATGAAGCTAAAATACTAATGTATTTAAGAGGGCATCCCAATATCATAACTGTGGAAGGGGTCTTTACGGAATCACTCTTTTTAGGACAAGTACAGGTTGCCTTGGAATTTTGCAATTTGGGTTCGCTAGATATTTATTTAAAAGCACATGTGGCAATGGATTCAGTGCCACATACAGAACATATGAGGTTGTGAAAATACTTACAGTATAATTTATCTGTTCCATTTAGTTACGCTAACCTATCTAATTGAACAAATGAAATTTTTGTTCCATTTCTAACAAATTAGTACATTTTTTTTAAAATGCAGAATTAAATTAAATTTTAACTGCCATTTTTATTCCATACAGCGTATCCGCCGGTCAACAAACATCTAACGATAAACACTTATGCACGTGTAATGGTATTTCATCACAACAAATGATGCTTTGGTCTCATGGAATAGCAAGCGGTATGGACTATTTGGACAGTAAAGAAATTATCCATGGCAGTCTCGCAACAAGTAACGTTCTGTTGAGTTTCAACAAGACGGCAAAAGTTGCAGGTTTCAAATTAAAGCGTCGAATAGCTGAAAGCACTAAATTTATTAAAACGGGGAAGCAACCGACAATGTGGCGTTGGCTGTCCGTTGAGTCTTTACGAAAGTGTGAGTTTTCTAAAATGAGTGACGTTTGGAGTTTTGGAATAACTGCGTGGGAAATATTTTCAATGGGTGTGTACATTCAAAGAATACAAGATTTATCTCAGGTTTTATACTTAAATGACCATAGTATGGCATTCTGCTGAAAACAGTTTTGGTTTGCTTGCCTACAGGAACATTTATCCAAGATTTTTAAGTTTGATAAGAATTTCAATCTTTATTTGCCTACAGCCAAATTAACTAGTTCGCATTGTATAAAAATTTTGGTTTAGGTGCTCTTCCGTATGCTGATATTCACTGGGCACCGGATTTTGTTAAAAACTTGGAAAGCGGATTGCGACTTAAATCTCCTCAGCATGCAACACCTGAATTGTATGTTAGTTATGCATTTTCTGACTTGAGTTATTTAGAGCAGTATTAGATATGTTTTTTATTAACCAAAACTATGTACTTAATTGTCCGACCACAGTTTTCAAATGATCGAAAAGTGTTGGGAACTACAGGCAAACCAAAGACCAAAATTCGCTGGAATGAAGCAAATTCTACAATCGGTTTTGGACAGCCCTAGTCAATATGCCATTACAAATTTGGACAATGAAAGAGTAGTCATGAAAAATTAGTGAAAGCGATGCAATTCTACATGTAACTTAGAATTAATTTAAACCTTACTAAAACTAATACTTACGTCAGTATGTAATAACTTCTTAATTCAATAGAGAATCCGAAAAGTTAATAGAAACAAATTCAAATTTACACGAAAATTTATAAATTATGTGAAATAATAAGCTAAATCTATTTCGGAATCCCAATGTTTTCTATTCACTCTTAGAGCATTTTTTTCATATTTCACTGTCAGCATGGCAACAGCAGCTAAAATTTGTTCAAACCGTGTGAATCAAAGCTTAAGGCACTGAAATATTTTCTACAAATCTGCAATCACAAAAATATTATACACCAAATAATCCTACAGTGTTATGTTAAATACAGGATATGATACAATCCACCGTTCGCCTGGTGTTTACTACAGTGCTTAAACGTAACAAATATTGGAACCTTTTGAAATCTTTTATTTAAGATGGCGAATCGTAGATGTGTATTCCGAAATTTCAGAAACTAAAATCAAGCCGGTAATGCAACTCGATGACATGCCTGAGAATTAAATTATTCTATTGTCTTACTTGACTCATCAAAATATTTTAGTGAAATGTTCTTTATTCTCCGTCATGGTTTTTCCTGGCTTGTCCCAAAATGTTAATTTTTCTAAAAATCTTCTAAAATTTATTCAATATGTTTAGCTTGTTGACTAGTCTGGAATAAATAAGTTACAATCCTTGATATAGAGACACCGAAGAAAGCTTTGTATTGATACTAGCTGTTTGAATAGATATAATTAATATTTTGGCTTTTCAGTTGACCTGATATCGCTATGCAAAGTTAGAGCTAATCTGGGAAAAGTTTAATTATTGACCAGTGGTTGAAAGAAATCTTGCAAAATTGAGTTCGTATATAGCGGTTTGGGGTCAAAAGCTTGTGCGCCAACCGCTAAGCCCCCTTTAAAATTAATTCAGGACTTAGATGTTTTAATCTACTTATGGGTGGACAATTCTATAAAATTTTGAAAATTTGACACAAATTGATTGACACTAGGACCCAATTGGATCAACCAACTTGAGTCTAACATGTCTACGAGAATATTGTCCAAATAATATCAACGTTTCCAATTTTACCGGTTTTAAAAGCAGAATTTGTAACTAGAGAAACTTGCTGATCTCAAATTTATTGATATTCAAATCAAAATCAAATAAAATTGTCATGGCAACCGAATCAGCATTTGAATAAACAATGCAGAACAGATCCGTGTCAAATCAGAATTAGTTCAAAAGTGAAATCAGTAACGAAATTAATTTAACCGTTCAGTTTTTTACTTAAAGAATTAAACGATAGTCTGAAATGTTTAGGTTACGGAAATTATGGAGATAACTTAATTTGCACTTCGCTCAAACCAATTCGCAAAATTTAATTTGTGTAAGATAGCAAAAACTAATCATACAAGGAACAAGGAAATCTGGAGCAACATTTATTCGTAATATTTTAATTAAATATCTTCGATACCTAAGTGAACCACATTTTATGAAAATGCCATTTTCAAGCTTTTTTTTACCCATTCCAGTAAATTCTTCAGAAGCATGTGTAAACGATAAAAATATTTCGGATCATCAAACGTAAACACACCATTAAAATTATTTTAATATTTTATTGTCGATAAAGCATTTTTCAATTCCTCAAAAATTAAACTGCAATTGACGCTGGATTTTCCTGAAATTTCATTTCGTAAAAATTTCTGATGTACAATGAACGTCCTTATATACCTGCGTTTATGTTTGAGATTTGAGTTTAGACGAGTAAATATCTGAACAAACTATAATTTTTTATAAAAGCACATTATCTAAGTTTTACAATGATGCCGCTTCTCCGGTTCTTTAAAATTACATGATTTTTTAAGGAAAAGTTGGTATTTTGATTTTAAAAGTATTCAGAGGATTTCCGACAGAATACGTTTTTTTAAAGTTTCAGTTTCATTATTTAAACGTTTCCAAATGTCATTGATGGACAAACATTCAAAGTAATATTGAGGTTACACAATATTACTGTCCGTAGTATTCGGAAGCTTTCTCGAGAAATTACAGGATCTACACCATCCTAATCTCAACTTGTCCCGATGCGAACAAACATAGGCGTAACAACGTATTTTCATGTGGCGGGTACAAATGGCTAAATTTGGCGAGGAAATAAAATTTAACTAAATAATAATATAATTACTTACAACACTAGAATCAAACTGACTTGATTTTATTAGCTTATAATGACACTTAGTATTCAGTAGAATTTACATTTAATTTTTAAAGTGACATGTGACCTTAACTTATGTGGACATATTTCCAAACTGAGAGACCCTGTAATCGTTTCTACAAATGAACTCTTGCATAACATCATCTGAGCTTATTTCATCAACTAAATCTTTATAAGTGTGTAGGATACAGACAGTGGCAGCTGAAGCTGGGATTACCAGTAAAATTTGAAACAGTTTGTCCACTTCGTTAAGCATTTTTGCACGCCAGGGAATGATTGTAGGTATGACTGAAATGAATATCCATCTTTTATTGAGTTACGAAAAACACAAAGTTGGCTTTTCAAAAGACTTCGATGCTAAATTTTTGTAGTACATCAGCAGTATTTGTTTCTAATTTTCCGTTTGAAGTATTTAATACAACCGTTTCCAAGGTGGCCAAGTCGTGAATTCCATCTTGCTGAAATCTGGTTTGTATACCAGCAATTAAGCTATTTACTGATTGTTTGTAAATATTCCCCAAGTTATCCTCAATTGAATCGACCTGTTGAACATCTGGTATGTCGTTATTCCTAAGTCGCAGTGATAACTTACGTTTTCTTGGCAAAGAGGGAGGTTCTAGTTCCCAAATGTTAGCTTTTTCGTCGATTTCAGTTTTTAAACTCATAGTAGTCTTGGCTTGACATTTCAGTAAGCTGTAAGACTAAGACATTAGCTGCCTCAATACTTCCACACACAGTTGCATCCTTGTTTTGTATAATTTTGGCTAATACTTCACAGGGCGTAAAAACCGATGCAAAATGAATACCGCAAATGCAGTTTCATATTGCTCAAAATGGCGAAGCAAACCCGACGCTGTAGCACTACATTTATCGTTGGAACTTCTGAGTTTTTCTAGAGTTCCGAGTAATATCAGATAATTTCTTAATATAGCTTCTAAAGCTTTAACACGAACTGACCATCTTGTAGGGCAAAGAGCTTTTAGGCTAACTGCTTTTTCGTACTCCAACTCCCGCGCTACTTCCTCAAACAACAAGTCTGAAACCAGAAAGCAGAAATTTCGATTTAGCTACCCTTCCTATATTACGAATTAGTCTTATTTCTAACAAGTACAGTTTTGCAGATCGTCCAATAATTACGGCCGCATCATTTACATACTACATCACATCCCGCAATAAGGAAAAATTTCGAACAGCGTCTTGAAGGGCAAGGTTAAGACTGTGATTTAAGACGTACGTCGCAAGTGGAGCAATTTCACGAATCCGCGCTTGTCACCTTGGAAAGTCTCTTTCATATTAGTAGCTCCGTCGTAACGTTGCTCACGAATTTTTGACACATCCAGGTCACATCGGCGCAAGACATCAACTATTGCATTGGTAATAGCCAAACCTGTTGTGCTTTCCATCTCATATAGTCCAATGAAACATTCCTGAGGATTCAAGTTTCTGTCTACAAACCGAAGAGTTATGCTTAAGTGTTTTTAAGTCGAAATATCCGTTGTTTCATCAACAATTAGACTATAACACTCAGCGGCTTTTATCTCATTTGTGACTTTTCTTAAAACTATGTTTGACAAAATTTCCAGTATTTTATTTTGGCATTGTGGAGAGGTAAAGTTCTTTGGGCGTTTTTAAACTTGGTAGATCCTCTGCACGCAGACGTAAAATCTCCATTAGATTACCGATTTCATCGTCATGACCTCTTAGCAACAAACCCTGCTTTGCCAAAAATTTTATAGATGAGATGACAGCGAGGAGACCTTTCCTATTTTGCTGAAAATTCTCAGTGATTGCTTTCTTCAACGACTTCTCAATTGAAGATGATTTGGAAGAATTGAGTTTAGATACTGCTAATAAATGCTGCTGTCCATGTTCATGAGCCTTGAACTTTTCTCCTGCCTTTTTCCAGTTCCGGAATCCAATTTCTGTAAATCCTGGCTCAATTTTAAAACTGAGGAAAAAGTTTTTTCAGAAGCTTTCCTGCATATGTAGCAGACGACTCCTTCTACTGCTGAATTGTGCTGAAGCCATGGGAATGCATTGTACCACTTACGTTGAATATTAAATGTTCTTCCTGATACTGCTTGTGGTGGAGGTAAACTGATTTCAGGCTTATTTTTGGCAGATGATGTTGGAACGTCTTGATACAATTTTTACCAATTATAGAACCAAGTTAATAATATTCATATCTTAAAACGAAGTAGTTAGCGTTAATATTACTTTGATTTAAACCTTTTGTCCCTCTAGAGTCATTTTCGACCGTCCATCCAACTGTAGCTAATGATTCGGCACTTTCCAGATGTTTGTTTGCAAAGGAATGGTGACTGGTTTTTTCGCTCAAGATGTGAATGTTTGCTGTTCTGATTTTCTTTTCATATTGATTATAAATCTGACTTTTTACATGACTGACGAAGTAAAGTTGGCTTTTCGATAAAATAAAATCAGCATTTGCAAACAGTGTTTAAATACTAAACGGAACAACTGTTGTTTACATTGGTGAGCAATGAGTAAGTTGAGTAAATTTTACTTGGTAATGCAAATTACTGCAAGTAATAGCTTGATCGGCATTGTTTTCACAATTTTTAAATAGGAAATGTTTACATTGGAAAATTTATTTTTTTGTCAT
>JAHZNB010007107.1:0-12478 GCA_027744295.1 Callyntrura guangdongensis | reverse complement strand
TGTGGCGTGAAAAAATAGGAAAACTCGCGTGCAACTTTAACTTATTTCCAGATATCAAAATAACAAACTACCAAAACAATCCCAAGGTTCTTTGCTGGAAATGTCAAGATTTTGCTGAGGAACCTGCTTGGGAAACATTTACATTGCGGTTTGGAAATGAGGATAGCGTATGTTATAATAAATACTGTATTTTCGAGAATATTATTAAATTTATATAACCAACTTATTGTATATTATTGGTATTGTTTAGCAATGTTGTGTTGTTGACTTTACAGTGCGCCAATTTTAAGGCTGAAATGGAACGTTTAGCGAAGCTGGCAGTTGTGTCAAAAGATATTTCTCCGTCAATCAGCAAAGTGGAACCGGCAAATGCGGTTTCATCTTCTAATGGAGAAACGCCTTTATCATTGTTATTTAAGAAACCAGACGGAAGCTGGAATTGTGAGACTTGCTATTGTTCTAATGACGTAGATGCGACATCTTGTGTTGCATGTCAAACGGGACGTCCTGGTTGTTTTAAAGTTACGTCGTCAGATCAAACCGACGTAAATAATTTAGGACCCTGTACTGGCTGTATAGGTTGCAATTCAGACACATATCAAATGCCTGAATTTAAAAAATCACGCGATGAAGAATGTATACAGCTTTCTCTAGCTCCAGATTCATCGACCGGAGTCCCATTGGTTGTCAATTTGGCGTTATTTACACCTTCATTAAAGCCTAGTAAATCTATATTTCAATCGGACGTAAGTGTCGATACAGGACGTCAAAGTGATAGCTCGGTTGGCATAAATGACGCCAATGTTAACAACTCTTTATCCAATTTTTCGTTTTCATTTCAAACACCTGAAAACTCCACCCCGATCTCATTCCAGTTGAAAACACCTTCATTCTCGTTTAAGCCTACTGATGGCAATTCTTCTATTTTTGGGAGTGGATCGATTTTTACCCCACCCCCAGGTGGTAATCTCCCGGGTAATACACCTTCTCCTTTCGTGTCTCCATTTGCTCAACCATCTTTCAACAGCAATTCAGCTCAGGCCGTTTCATTTTCCTTCTCGCAACCCCTTTTCAACCAACAATCCCCTGTCCAGCCATCAAGTAACGAAGTAAATACTGGAATGGAACAACGAGATGAAGACGAGTATGAGGACGTTGACGATGAAGAAGGCGACGAATGTTTGTTTGAAGATGATGCACGTGTTTATATTAAGGATGATGCAGATTCTAGTGAAGGTATACATTGGTAACGTAAAATATTGAAGTATCCTGGTATGGTGGTTTCTCTTGGTTCTTTTCAAGGAAGCCATTTCACACAGCACCATTCTTGTCATTTACAGTGGATAAAATTATTATGTAATTGTAAATGTATTCTGCTGGTTAATTTTTAGACTTTCATGACAAAGGCGAAGCAGTTGTTCGCGTTTTGTACGACGGAGAAAGTTATTGTGACCGCCTAGTTATTATGATGGACGGGGAAATCATCGCTGAGCATTTGGTCGCCGTTGAAACAACACTAGCGGTACAAAATTTAAAATTTTAACAAATAGAGCCATTTTAACAATATATAACATCGTATTGTTATTCGTATTTCAGGGGATAGGGGACTTGACATATGAATGGACAGGAATATGTAATTACGAATCACCAATTAAATCCCGTATTAGGGCCGTATTTAGTGGCGAGGAAGCACACCAAGCTTTTGCTTCAGTAATGTCTGATGTAAGCTAACTCTATTTTAAACTTATCCGATACGTAGATATGTGAAGTTCATAACTAACTGTCTTTTTAGTACCAATTTATGTCCAATTTATATGGAAATATTTTTGATTTGGTGTTGCTTTATAGGGTCTAGAATTCGCCAAGCAGGCTGGAATTACAGAGGCTGTTTTGCTTGATGATGCGTCCGATGGTTATTAACTAAAATAATTTAAAATAAGCTACGTAAAGTGTATTTTGATTTTATAGGCAAAATAATTGTAATATGATATGAAGTCAATGACGTATAAATTTAATTTTTCATTTCAATCAATTTTAAGCACTAAATTTGATTGTATCATTTTGGAAACAGTAATAAAAATCAATTTTAAAAGTTGAAAATAGACTGAACTGATTATAAGTAACTTATTGTCATTGAGTTTAGTCAAGAACGGATTTCCTTCAGAAAATAATTAAATTTAACTGCAGCACACATAATGTGTCTTAATGTAATCCATCTGCATTTTAACGAACCACAGTTTGTTCTACGATGTATAGGTTATTACAAAGAGGTTATTAGCATAATCAATAATCATTGATTGCGCTGCGTTATTATTCAGCGTTTAAAATTAAATAATTCAGATATTTTTATTGTAGCATAATAATTTATTTGAAATAACTATAAGTCTGTTCGAAATCAGCAAAATCAAAATTTAAATAATAATGTCAAATACGTGTTTGAAATTAATGCTTATAAACTGCTGATTTGGTTTAGTAAGGGTAAAATCGTCCCAAATTTTAATTTAGCTCATATACTGCTCACAATACTAAATATTTCGATTGGCTGAACTTGTTTAGCTGTTTGACATTAGTGAAGACGAAGTATTGCGCTTTAAAATTATACTTCTACAACTATATACCATCAGGTAAGAGAACAGTAGCTATTTTTAAAATTTTATAATGTTTTATCATTCAAGATTCCTGGCTTTCGACCATGTTGAATTAAAATTTGTTGCAAGTATTCTGTCCTCTTTTCCGTAACTCACCACAAATTTCCTTAGCGGTTTGAATGAACTAAAGACAAACGACAAACAAAACCAAGTTGCAATTGTATATAAATTCATAATCCGTCTACAGCCAGCCACTACACAACACACTACAGAACGTCTACAATATTAAAAATACCTTCTCAATTAATGCATCCCTTTCTTCCTCTACATCAGGGCTCCAAGATGTCATATCATATTTGGATTTTTGACTTAAAGTTATTGCGGTTAAAGGGCCATCAGCAACATCCACAGAACTGAAGATACTGGCTAGTTCTAAAAGTGCACAATCTTAAGTATATTAAAAGTATACGCGTAGATATAATATCTGATAATTCAATTATTGTGCATTACACTTACCACGTCTAAGTAGGTCGGGACATGGCAATGCAACACATTCCATGTCAGTACTTTTTCCCATAAGGGATTCTTCGATAGCTTTAATTTGCTCTGCTTCGTATTCCTCAGCTTCAGCCGTTTGTTCCATCATCTGTAAATGTAAATTCAATATTCGACAATTATTGCGTGTTTACTTTTAAATTGTATCTAGAAGAGAGCATGGGATTATTTATAATTTGAAATCAAATACTACAAAACTGCCGCTTGCCTCAATTTGCCGTTGGTGGTTAGAAGGAGTTTTTAATAGACTTTTCCAGAACTTTACGTCCTTTTCTAAGAACTCTTTATCTTGTTTCAATCGGGCCTCAGTTGGCTTTGCAGTTTTAGGAGCATTTAATGTCTCATTAAGGCCGACATTTCCTGGGAGAGAAAGTCGCTGGTCCCTGGGACCAAGACATCCAAGATTAGGGTCAGGCCAAACTGTTTGTTTCTGTTTTTCTAAAACGTAATAATTACAACAATATCATGTATCTCTTTATTATTACGGCTGGTGTGATCTGTGAGAGATAGATCTTGTCAAAATTTTGTCCTAAGTAAATTCTTCGAAATAATTAATGAACTAGGTCAATATTAACGCATGTACATGAAGCAATTCTAGTTTATGCTATGACTTTTTACCGAATTGACTCCCTCCAAAGAGTACTTGTTCCACGTAAGTATTTTTCCGTCGCCAGCCTCGGTTTGAATACTCCCTTTGAGGTGCATCCGAAATATTTTTCAAGCTTCTGCTGAATACTCCTAATTTCTTTGAAGTTGGTGTAATGAGCTACAAACATTTTAATATTTTAATGAAGCCGTTGTAACATGAGGGTGGATAAAATCCATGTTTTTCGGTTTTATTTATGACCAAGTGCAAGGGAAGTGGTAAGTTTGCGTACTAATTATAAAATACGTTTCTGGTGAGTGTGTGATCTTACTACAAAATTATACTTACCCGATTGGCCATAATATTTTAAGTTTATTAATCTGATATTGAACGCTGTATTGAGTACACTCGGTCTGTTGACTTTTTATCCTCAAACAATTAAAATGTCAATATTCCCTTGCCTGGCTCTAAAACATCAGATTTTTCTCTAAATTCAACAATCAGCATCAAATAAATCGTTCGCTTAGAAAAGGGCTATATGCTAAACTCACAGTGCCACACATTTATAATAAGTTTGGAAAGTTTAAAGTTTCCCAGAAATGGTAAAGTAGTAGTAAACTGGAAACTATGTGTCGTACCGTCTTTCAATGTTGTATTAACGAATTTTAAAGCTGTGTGCACATTTAATTGGTAACATTATTTAATATCCCTGAATATGAATTATATCGTGACGAACGTTTATTCTCATATCTCATATTTGATCGTATAGTAAACAAAATGAGCTAAATATCAGCACAACCCACCAAACTATCCCAGCTTAAAACAGTCACAGTTTAGTAAAATTTGTAAATTCTTACAATAGAAAGATTGGAAATAAAAATTGTGATTGTAACATATTAATTTGGTTTTTGAGGGTTTATGTTTATGCACGAATATTACATGTGTTCTAATAAACACTTGGCCACTAAACGTATATAGTCAATAGTAGACAAAAGTTGCGACGCAATCAAAAGTTATTGCATGTCCCATATGTATTCTTGTCCACTTTACATTACAGGCAAAGACAAGAATGTACTTAAAGTAGTAATACTAGTAATCCACTGGTGCACGCAGCAAGCGTGCAAATCTAGGTTCAGAACTCAGAAGTTGTCAGTCTATAATGTTGACAGCCTATAAACCTGCAAATTTGTTAGGCCGTTAAGGTGTAATAGAATCTGGATGGAAAGGGGTCTGGATGTGATTGGAGTGGAAAAGTGGCCGTGGAAATTCTTACATATGGCCAACCGCAGCCAACTTTCCTCATTGCCGGCCAGCCTAGGATATCGAAAATTGGAAAACACAAATTGCCCGCCAGAAATTTTCTGGTCCACAAGCATCGTCTGGGTTAGAGCCAGGGTAAATGAAATTATTTTGGGGAAATTTCTATGGAAACCTTATTGGATTTAACATGGAGAATAAAAACTGATAGAAGGGTCCTTGTGTTATTTTTTAATAAAAAAATTCACGACAAGCGAAATTGTCCCAAAATCATATTTAGGACATGAAAATATTTAAAAATCATAAGTTGTGAAACTGAGAATTAGAACAATTTTGCTTGTCATGAAAAAAAATTGTTTAAAAATAGCACAGGGGGGACACTTCTATCAATTTTGTTTCTCCATGTTAAATCCCATAAAGTTTCCATTGGAATTTTTACACAAAAAATTATTTTGACGATATTTCGTAAACAGTATACCGTTGCAACCTGAGGATTATCATTGACACTTATCTTGATAAGAGTAATGATATCCGAGAATATGAAGGAGATCGCTCATGTACACGTTCCGTTCTCCCATCGTGGAGGTTTGGGGTTAACCCCCTGGGGTGCGGAGGGGTCAACTCTTTCAGTAGTTTCTCAAATGCAATGACACGTTTATCGTTATGGATACGATAATTATATATTTTTTAAATTTGACACAAGTGTTATGGGTAGAGGATGATCGGGCATCGGGCTGCTAGTTGTATCATAAAACCTACGCATGTATTTGCGTGTTTTTTGATTCCGCAAAATTTTGCTAAAAAACTGCTGCTGCTTGCTAACTTTGTTTCAATATGAATGAGCGATTTACAACAACAGCAATGCTTAGTTTTTAGTCCATGCTCTCAAACTTTTTCACGTCCTAGTCCAACGCAGATTAAAGATATTTCATCGGAGTAATGATTTTAACGTGTTTGTCTATGTCTGTCTGTCTGTCCGTCATCATTCTACAGGCCAGATGCTTCAGCGGATTTAGCTCAAATTTGGCGCACAGGTACCTTAGGGTAGCACCGGTGTAGATAGGCCACTGGTGGCACGTTCCACCCAAATGGCCAACACAAGGAAAAAATTAACAGTGTTTTATAACTAATTTGTCGATTTCTGGGTCGTTTGTGGGAAAAATATGAGCGCTGCGCTGAAAACCCCAAAATTTGACAATTTGACCTTTACGAAATGGTCTTTACAATAATTTGACCTCTGGTTTTCCGTAAATTGATTCTTCAAAATTCCCATTTTTTATCCCAAAAAAATTCGCGCTCCGTTCGAACCCTTTCCCTTATCTTAATTTTTAGGTTGTGCCTCCCCCAAATTCTTGAGCTAGCTACGCCCTGGTAGGGTAGTGACACATATTGATACAATATCATCAAATTTGGCCAATCCCCTGGGGATCATTTGGGGGCCGACATTTAAACTTCATCCAAATTAACTCAAGTTTTGTATAGCCACACTAGGTCAAATGACAATACAAAGTATTGAGAATTTCACCTTGTATCAATACATAGCTTTCAATCATCACAGATGTCTATACTGTGCTGCAATTATAGCCGGTTCATTATTATTTGCTCGTTGAAACAACCAACTGAACCAACATCTTCATTTCATGCCTGGCTGGACAAAAAGTAAAGAGACTGACTGGTTAGTGGTTAGTTGTCGTTTAGTTCGGGTTACTATATATTCTTACGTTCCGCTGTGCTGCGTTATATATTGTCATCATTGTCATAAACAGACGAAACCGAATTCCTGGAATGTAATTCGGTTATTTGTAAAAAAAAATACTATAGCGCTAGCGTCTATTTATTAAATCGATTGAAAATAAAAATATTAAGTTGAGCTAACGCTTTTCGTCATCCATCAACGACTAACGACCACCACTCACCACACTACTGTTATTGTAATTTGTAAAGTGTAGCAAACAAGTAGCACAAGTACATCCGTAATTTATATTGGGGTTACTTGAATTATCAGCTGAATACAGCAGCCCCATTATTGCATTGGCTCTGGCTGTGTTGTGCTGTTAGTTGTTATTTTGTATGTCACAACGACTAACGACCGACAACAGTAGACTTGTAAAAATAAAAATAAAAGGTAATTGATTATTATAAATGTGAAGTGAGACGACGTATGATTCGTTGGGACACGAGACACGAACACATTATACAATGTGGTTTTTCCTATTCTGCCTTGTGATACTTTGATAATTCAATTCCAAGTAAATATGTGTAATCTTTGTTGTTTTGTGAAATATTAACAAAATACTAAATTATATATTGAATGTTGGCTGAATATGGCATATTGGTATTGCTTTATGACATAATGTATTGTATTGGATAGGAAGTATTAGAAGTACTGGCTAATTTTGTCATGTTTGTATAGTTAGTGTAGATCATCATCTAGTATTATGATTTTAATTATTGCGTTGTTGGTTATTTCTCATCAAAAATGAAAGTTAAAAGAATTTTATTTTATTTTTCTTATTTTAGCAGTAACCTAATCGAAAACGAAAGTTACAATCTTGCGTGGATATCATCATCCAAGGCCATGAACCAGAGAGCTAGATGAATAAACAATATATCACTGCCATGGACCGTAGAACGATACTATTGATAATATCACTCATATTATGAGTATATAGGTCTCGCTTCGCTATAAAAAATTGGCATAATTGGTCGGGAGTTATGAGAAACTGACTAAAATCCTTTTTATAACCTTCCTCTGTATTCGGGCTACGATACGATACGATGACAAAGCTGAGTTGGGTCATGTCGTACAGCTTTTAACTTGACATATGCACTTGGCCCATCCATAAGCATTACAAAATTTTGCAGGACAACCGTATCTTAAATGATAATGAAGAAGTTCTGTATCGAAAATTTTCTGAAAAACATGATCTGCACTGCATTTAAGTTTTCATAACGTTCGACGCTACACCAAGAAAGAAATTAGTGAGAAAAAAAAAGAATTGTTTATGTTTCAGTTTTAATGATAGTCGAGTTCCAAGTTATAAAATAATAACGCTATATGTAAGAACGTGCTGGACATTAAACTTGAAACATAAAACTAAAAAAATAATTAGACCATAAAGAGGTGTTCACACCGGACTGACAAGTGGTGAGCAACCAGCAGTTGGCAGTAGGGATGCCGTCAAGAAAGGCAGAGGATATTCTACAGGGATTTAGAATGTAAGGACATTAAACAATTATATACTTAAATGTAAAAAACTTATAATTGACAATAAGTATACTTTAACCTTTCAACTTAAATTTGGTTTTTGGAAATCTAATGTGTAGCAATTGGATGAAGCTTCGAGATTCTGATACTGGTGAAGTTCTGTGGGAGGGTCATGAAGATTTGTAAGTACAAAGTTTTCTCCGGACTATACGAGCAAAGTTTTAAAGATAAATAGTAATACATCTTTTTAACACAAGATCGCTACCTGATGTCGTTCATGAAGCTCGAGTTCCCAAAAGTGTTTTACAATGTAGAGCTGTATCTAGAGAAATCAATTTCTCATCAGTTGAACCTATGGAAAAATTCCGAATCGAACAAAAAGTGCTCTTTAAGGTATGCAATTTTTATGATATCAATTATTCAAATCAATTCAAATGTGTTCAACTTGATGAAGAAATTTGATATATACGCTGGCAAAAATTGAGAAATTCGTGTGTGATGGTACAATTTGTTTTCCCAAGGTGCAAGTTGTATTGCAATTTGCATGTGTAACATTGACAGTAATCAAATTATTGCCTTATTGCTTGCATTTGTGTCATTTGGTGTATATACTGACACGACATATGTCTGTATCGTCCATTTTATTAGTAAGAATTAACTCGCTAAATCTACACATTACCGTACCCTTGTCATTTTGTGTAAATCTGGAGTATTTCGCAAGGTCGGTAGCACTAGTCACGCAACACGCAACGGTTTTTCGTATATATTAGTATAATAAAATTGATTGATGAAATTTGATATTATGTTTGACTTTGACATGTTGCATGCTATGTATTGAATTAATATATTGTTTTTGCTGTAGGGACGATGTATTGAGGAATGGTTTTTTGAATTTGGATTTGTCATTCCTAACTCAACAAATACATGGCAGAATCTAATTGAAGCGGCGCCTGAGTCACAAATGATGCCAGCAAACGTTCTTAAGTCAGTTTATTATTTGTAATGTTAGTCAAGAAGTCGCCAGAATTTGTGCTTAATGTAATCATGGTTTTTGTTTTTCTTTAGCGGCAACATTGTAATTGAAACGAAGTTTTATGACGAGGCATTTCTAGTGTGTACATCCAACGTCCGGGTGTTTTATGTCTGATTTCGGCTGATTTCAAAATTGCACCATATATATTTGCTTCAATTATTAACACGAGTATCATCAACAGAGTTTGCTGTATAACGAACCATTCCAACCGCGAAAATTCCGGGTTGACTCTACACTCATCGGATTGTGAGATGCGAGTCTTGTGAATTACACCATCCATCGAAACTGTCATATGACATTCAACTTCAGTATCTGCGTTGATCTAGAGGATTACTCGACTGCGACAAGTGGCTGAAAAAGTTGTCCTCATATATATTTTACACTCTAGCTCACTTATCAATAAAACAGTTGACAAATTTCTTTTGTCTCTAAACTAGGTACTATTATTGTCTTAAAATGCTATTTTTAAAGACATTTTACCAACTTGTTAACTACTTTTGTATTCCTAGTTTCCCTTGGTTCACTCTATTTACAAAACATGACAAGATTTCATTGACAATCGAATACGATCTCAATCTATTTATGGAGGTAACACAAATTTTATGTAGACTTACATTGTCTTTGAAATGCTTGTCCTGTAAATGTTAGGTTTCAAACGATTTTGTATAGTTGTTAAATATGCCTTGGCCTTAAGTGCAAATTGTTGGTGGTGACGTTCTTGGTTGTATTTTAAATGTACTTTCGTTAAGTCTGGTGGAAACCATATATCTATATAATATATATATATACATTTTTATAGCCATGTACTGTGAAATAAACTTTGAAGGTCGCTGGCAAGTTTCTAGACTTTCGTAGAATGTTCGTTCTGTACTGTATATTTTCACAAATTACTAAATTATACTTCGAGTTGTTCGAAGAAAGGAGCACTAAAGCTATATAAGTGAAAGACATATATTAAGTGTAACATTAATTCATGAATGGGTGAGGAAATTGTGTAAATGGATAAGAAAAAATGGGAGAAATTTGAAACAAACATTAGTTCTGGTTTTTAGGTTCAATGTTTGAATTCAACGTATTGATAGATGCTTCAGGTTTTAAATAATTGCTTAAAATGTTGCAAAATTAATGATTTCGCACCTTTATGCTGAAAAATGTTTTAAGAAGTCAAAAAATTGATAATAAACTATACAATCACTACTTACTTTATTAATTTATCGATGCATCGTCTTTTCACTTGTATCATGCTTTTCTGGATTTACTATAATGGGTTATTTTCTAACAATATGAGCAATCCATTTTCATCGCATTATACGCAATATAACTATCATTTTTAAGCACTGGTTTCCAATTTGAAATATTTACAAACGCAACAATAGATATACAAGTAACTTCCGAAAATGTTAAGCTGTTGTCTCTTAAAAGTCCCCAGAACCTGCATACTCTTCTTTGGTGGTAGTATAATTGCTTCTGGCATACTGACCAAGATTCGTTCGTGTGGTGTAGTAATTCGGATAGTCTCCACGCTCCTTCATAAGCTTCTCCACCTTTCTTGCAAGTATTCTAAATTTCATACAATATATACGAAATATACATAGTAAAAATAATTATTTAACAGGAAAAATTAACATGACCAGAAAATAGAGTTTTTAAGTTTTCATTGTTACTTTATCTTTATTACCTCATTCTATTTCTCTCATCCGCTTCCTGGAGATAAAACATGTTTCTTTCATATTGTTCTTGCATATTTCCGACTACGTGTTGTGCAAAAAATCTTGAAATTGGATGCTGCCAAAAACATTTTTAAGTTTAATTTAAATACACACATGTATATAAAAATGTACACACAAAACAGACAATTCGTAGCTGCAATTTGCAAATACAATTTGAATTTTGAATTGAGTTGAGACACTAAACAAAGGAAATTTTGATTCGTTTGTACTACACCATTTGATTAACATGGGGAGATGATAATCAAATGAAAGGTCCCACATGAAAATTAAAACATTTCCGATTATTTCTCTAATTCATTATATTTCTATTACAATCACAAATACATTGTTTAGTTATTGCATGTATCTTTTATTTAGAGTTTGACGTTTACCCTGTAATATTCCCATTGCTTTGGGTGATAGCCTTCTGGTATTTCCGTTAAAGTGGCTGGACCAATGAAAACGTTACAATAGAACACTATGGCACTTAATGGGATCACGCCCAAAAAAATGTAAAAGTGTAACTGATCTTTGTAGACATGCCATTGATATCTGGAAGGAAGAATATTCAATGTCGAGGGGCCGTGTCCACCACCACATTTGGTGCCGGCTAGAAATATATACATGCATAATTAATAATAATGCTACAAAATCCTTTTTATACTAAAAAACGTTTTTAGTAAAAATGAAACATCGTTGTACGCTAGATTGATTCTAATTAATTCAATTGTAAAAATGAAAATCGCTAAGCTAAGATATATATAGTAACCCACTACTGTACCCAGCGATGTTCCATTTTCACTTTTCTTTATATCAATGACAATTTATCTTGTAAGACTAGTAACGTTCGTTAAAACTCAAAACTACCAGAAACACCACATCGCAGAATCATCATAAGAAATTGCGTCTGCGTGGTAATCAAATCACTGACATGTATGTAAATAAAGAAAGTAAATGCGCTTACATGTTTTCAAATTTCGAATTACAGCCGTAGTTTGATTTTTACCCTGTTGATGTAGGGTCGCCATAATGGCCATATTTGGCCGACCCGCACGAATAAGGCTCAATACAGTCATTCTGGACAATAAACATTTTAATTAATTATCATTGAACACAAAAAAGTACAAAATAAATTGTAGTCAATTAAATATTAAATTTCATTTATATTATTAAATACGCATGTACGTTGTTTTACCTGTCTCGCCTTTTTTCCTCAAGAATCAAAATATCAGTCCCAAACTTATTCAAAACACCAAGTTTAGATGTTTATTATTAAACCATGCTATATATGAATTACTATTTACTATTGTTCTTGGTTTCGCGTTTTCACGTTACAGCTGGTCAGATTTACATTTTATGCAGCACTAGTAGCACTACTATAATATATGTGTAGCATTTTATTATAAACTAGGAATACCCGTTACATGCGGACGCATGTAATTGCTAGAAACGCAATTCTCGTATAACTAAAATTACAGAAAAGCTGCAAAACTTTCTAAAAAAGAGCCAAAATTCAAAAATCCGATTATCGGCCCAAAAATC
>JAHZNB010007106.1:0-10696 GCA_027744295.1 Callyntrura guangdongensis | reverse complement strand
AAAATTTTCCCGTTCGAGAACGGGTCTTATTAGCTAGTACGTATATATAGAACAACCAAATTGATTTTCAGCAATTCGCAAAAAATATTCACACTACTCACATTTGCATGGTGTGTTTTGCATTTTTGAGACCGTTTATTGTGAAAACTATCGAATAACTAAATTAGTATATTTTTACCACCTTTTAAATAAGCAGTCCAGACAAAAAATGTACGCCTTTTTATTGGCTTTTCTGCTGCAAGGTAAACTTTCAAAATATATATTAATTCGACCCAGGCAACATACCATTGAAATAGTTTGACGGTTTATTGTATATTAGTAATCCATAGTTGTGCTTCCGCAACAATGGACGTTCAGGCAGCAGGTGACTTAAACTTCACAAAGTTTCTCACCAGTAGGATGACTGAGTATGGTAAATGGATTCAAGAATATAAACTGGATCCTTCCACACCAATACCAGACTCAGTTCTTTTGCCGACATCTCTTTATCACCGTTCGAAGATGCATTATGTAGTAAGGTGCGTGGGAGTATGAAAGTATAAAATATGCAGTAGCATCAGTTTCTAAAAATATTACGCTTTTATTCCGCTGTTTTTTAATTAATAACAGAAACCAGATTATTTGCGGACATTCCTTTACAGAAGAGGACGGCATTTTTGCAGTGGCGGACTTCGAACGGCATTATTTCACGCTTGGCAGAGAAGTCCATTCCCCCTACGAATTTAAGGGGAATTACACTTGTGCAGGATATCTTTACGCCAGGGCATTTCCGGAGCTGGAACGTGATCTGCCATTCATCAGCAACGGCACTTTTACGGTCAGGATTACATCGTCCAACGAATTGATTGATTACCATAATTTTGGGATAACGCATAACTACACGCTTAATAAGACACACAGTTGGTTTGACTATAAGTTCTATCCGCGGGAAGAACAAGTGACCTTAGAGGGTTTGTGGGAATCCTGGGATAATGATACAGTTAGTAAATATGGTAGTGTAGTAGCAGAAGCTTTCAGAAAAAACTATATTGAATTTCTGTCCGGAGAAAAAAGATTTCCTGAAGCGCATTTGAATCCATCAAGACAAATTTTTGTCCGATTTGTGGATGAACTGATAAGGGTAAGAGGTTTAATACTGATTAAGGGTGATGATTAGCAAAAATTTTATTTCCAATATATTTATGTAATTTATGTGTGATTTTCTAATGTTGTAGCAGAATACAAAATTATCTGAGGTACTTTCCTCAGAAGAGCTACCGCCACCACACAATTCTACACCTACTAGCACAACAATAACCACAACAACAAAACGTTCTACGGAATCAATGTCCAGCACAACAAATAAAGATGGTGACATAACCACTCTAGAACCAAATGGGTCAAATTTTGTAGTCTCCTTCAAGCTATGGCTTGTTGCCCTTGTCACTTTTCTAATGGTACGCAGCAACAGTTTATAACCGTTCTAAGTATTACAGAAAAATTACGACATAATCTGTGACTTTTGACCGAGGAGGTGCTGTTTAAAAATGTTTTGCTTTTTATTCATATTTCCGCTTAATAATAAAAATAATAATAATCGTATGTTTTTCACTATCAAGTATCCCTAACTAAGCTAGACAATAATATCTTACCTTCTCTACCTGATTAGTTGATAAATTAAATAAATCATAAATAAGTAATATACGCACTGTGCACACAGCAAAAATTCATCGTGATTTACACACAAGTAGTTTATGGATTCCCGTTAAATCATTTTGGAACTTTTTGCCAAAGCGAGAAAGTGTTACATGTTTAAAGTACTATTAGGTGATAAATTTTATGGTAAACTTATCGTTTTACCTTAACTCTCACTAGTAATCACTTAATCACTATGCAACTAGATGTAATTTTGTCGATAGAACCTCATGGTTAATGGTAGCATGTCATTCCAAATATTTGTTGTTATTTCACAAATCTACTCTAATAGTAACAAAGTTGATGAAAATTCTTACAATCAGAATGGTTTGGATATGTCTGTGCATCTGTTATTAAGGACGTTGTCGCTAGTACATGAAACTTGAAATTTAAATCACTGGTAAAAAACAACCCCACAATATTGCTGCATACGCTATGCTGCTAATAATTACGAATTAAATGTGAACCTCAGGTTCAGCTAACACCATTCCATGTTGCCGTGTTAATAATGAAAACAAAAGATGTAAGTATATCGTTAGCTGCACAAAGATGACGACAAAGAAGACCACAGTCCTTCTAAGATGTTAACCGTCTGAAATTGTTATTAACCTAGCTGTCATCCGTCGTTGGACTTAATGTTGGCATTGTTGTAAGTTCTCGGATATACTGTTGTACCGCTGCTGGTGATGATAAAGGTCTTTTCATAAGGATGGGTGTCATTTCAGACTTGCTCTGTGCATTGCTACCAACCACAGACATTCTTCTTTTTACACTTCCAGTCCTTTGACTCCATTCCCCAACCAGACTCGGCATTATTGGTGTCGTACTCTGGTCACTTTTAGTGTTTACCCGTTGCCTCCCAACGATGCTGGCATCTGGCAATGTATACAATCGTCCAGCTTCCTGACTGCTGTACGTTTTGTTTGACCGATGGCGCAAAGCCCTTTCCATATTTTTGCAGTCGTTGTACTGTAAAAATACCGTTTTATCTCGAACAAACCCTAAAGATGTCACGTGGTCTTCGATAAGTTTTTGAGTCTCCTTGTGCATTTCCGGCACCATAGAAAACAGTTCCCAGCTCCGCTGATTGGCTCCCATCCAGCAATTAACAATAACGGCAAAAGTTCTGTAGTCGGTGAGAGTAACCTTTTTTCGAGAAAAGTGACTGCTGTCACCGGCCGCCTCAGAGATGGGAATGGCATCTAGAACAGCGTCACTATCCTGATCCCACGCCGGTATTACGTCAAAAGTACCAAGTATTTGCCCCTTGAATCCAAAATTTGACCCGTTTCCTTCAACAAGACTCGTATTTCTTACTAAGCAGGCCTCATAGTAAAACTCGAATTCTCTCATTTCCTTAAAACGGGGATGAGCACTGGCTTGGCGGTACAAATGATATTTGCTCCCAGCGTTGACGAAAGGAAGAGTGTCCAGCTGAAAAAAATGCCCAAACATATACCTACCCAAAATCCCTTTGAATGGTGACGATAATGACTAATGACAGTACCCAGTATGGATTCACGTCCCGAATAACGGGAACATTCTCCAAGCAGGGTCCCTCTGTAGTCCCCCGCAACTCCAGGGAATCCACCAGATGGGAAACAATGGTCAGGAAAACAATAGCTGATTCTTTACCCATTTTCAGAATTTTTCTCATGGTGTCCAGTAACGATTTTGCTGAACTGAACTACGCGACGAGTCTTACTACACGTACGCAGACATTTGTAACAAGTTATTATCTGGAGGGATTACTTGGATCTAATGTAATGCTGATGCATGGGGCAGTCAATCACAACCAAATGGAAATGCCAGTCAAGCGTGATGCCGCTACCGCCGGCTGAATAACAGGTATGTTGCTGGCATTATTCGTTCATTGGTTGGAATGCCTCATAGGTACTCAGTAACGCGTCGTTGGGTACCATTGCAGAAAAATCGCTTATTAAAATTTTTATCAGTGTTTAACGTTTAATGTATTGCAATCTGTGCTGCTGAGATACCTTCGATTACTCAGGATGTGCAGAGGGTGCGGCCAAAATCAATCTTTGAAAATTGTATTATCGGAAATAAGTAATTGAGAGTCACATGAAAATAGTCTGAAGGCACCACTCCCAATTGGTATAGTAGAGTTTGAGTGAAACGTTCACTATTTTACACCGGTTGGAATGACCTATGCTGCATCATAAGTAAATTTATCATTGCAATCCGCTGTAGAGTGTAATTTAAGGTGGTTAGTGGTTTAACTTGTCTATCTTCTTGGGTAACAAGATAACCTATTCTACAGTAAGGCTGCTACGCTTGACGCTTCAGTGCAAATCGTACCCACTTTGTATCATAAATTTTGCATAGATACAAAAATGAACGAAACCGGGCGACAATGTTTATGAATGCTTCCTATTTATAATGTAACTTCTTTTCACGCTAACGAGAACAGGTGAATCCTGGCAAAACGGTTTGTCTGCCTACGTAGCGGACTTATATAGTAGAATTTTTTATTCTATATAGATGAACTGTCTAATGAACAACCAATTTAGTCTAGTGGACATAAGGGAGAAATTTCCACTAAATTTTACTGGTCGGTGGCAGTGGTAATTTTTATTCTTTGCGTTTGACATCAATTTACCTATAAGGAAACTCATCAGATGTAGCTTTAATAACAGGCTTATCATAAACATTGGGAATTGTAGAAAAATCTACTAGAGTTATGAACATGAAGCAATAATAATGCATTGAGCAGTGCATTGAGAGTGGGAACACCAATCACAAATGAAAGTGCTCTGTTCGTGTATATAATTTATTGGGCGCGAATGTGACCATTTGGAATGCTCATTGTTAAAATTGCATTCAGGAGGTGCATATGCACGGTCCTTAGTGGAATGTTTTTATTTTGCACTAATTATTATTTTATTTTATTTTCATCAATAAATCGGATCCCTTGCAAGTGAATGTTTGTTTGTTGTGCAACTGTTCCCTTAGCTAATAAATTTTTGCACGGATTGTGATCATGAAGATGATATCCGGAAAGGGTTTAGGCAGTGGTCTGATAAAATTTTCACTTCATATCCATTTTGGCCAAAAATTGCCAAATATAATATCGTGTTTCTCCGTCTAAATATTCATGTGAAAAAATAAATGACAACAACGGTAGCATTTTTTATGTACGACTTTATATAGTCTGCTTACGTATTTAAGAGTTTTTGTAACACTTTCCACCTGAATTTTGGCTAGTAGGTGTTCTTTATAGATGGTAGAGAGAGCTAGAAGTACCTTTCAACGTTTATTACAATCGCATTGGTCTTGGACATTAATACATGTACTAACACGCATCCTGACAGGTGCACTAATTTTGGACATTATCCTTATGTCTTACCAACTGGAGCCACAACATATTTATAGAGAAGAGCCATTGGTACTGTTGTCTGAATCTAAACTCACCAACACAACCCATGTAGAAGGAAAATCTTGAAAAATACAGATAATACTTTAAGTTTACAGACGTTGTGGGCTGTTTTGTGTGCTTCGATAGTGATAGTCACCGCGCTAATTAACTCAAATAGTTTCACTGCTTTATCTAGCAGCAGGGACTCAGAAAAGTGTTGACCAATTGTGTCGGCTAATTGTTTGTTGGAAATATTAGACCTAGATAGACTATTAAGACTATCATTAGATTAATATATTGGAATTGCGTTTCAAATATGATTAATGTTAATGTTCGTTTGGCAGAATTCCAGCAAAAGCAGGCCGTGTGTTTAATAATTTATATAATAATTTGCTTGGAACCCAACTTGATTACCAGCAAAGGTTGTTTTGCTGAAAGATTGGGCGATTGGTTTTTGCAAGAAACTAACATATTACTATTACCAAACAGTTTGGTCTAAACTTCATAACGCCAAAATTTAACTTAAACTTGTTGACACGAATGAAAATAAGTAATTAAAAACAAAAATAGCAAAGAAGTTCACAGAACCAAGTACAAAATATGGTTTGATGTTAATCAATAAAATGAACTGAAGGTAAAAGTGTAAAATTATAACCACGCTCAGCTATTTTCATGTTGATAAGGGTGTTGTTTACCATAAAATTATATCAAATAATGTTGTTTTGTTTTAATCAACAATCCTATCTTCCCTTTTTGTCTTTGTGATATTCGAATTTTAATGTTTAAGCTGTAAGTGTAAAATATGTCCGAAATGACCTTAAATATTACATGATACATCCCAGAAAGTGTGTCAGCTAATTATAGGGAATCGGAATAATTAGCGTTGGATGAACACTCAGCAGAATATGTGTAAAATTATAACCACGCTCAGCTATTTTCATGTTGATAAACTGTGTTGTTCACCATAAAATTATATTAAATAATGTTGTTTTGTTTTAATCAACAATCTTTTCTTCACTTCTTGTCTTTGTAATATTTGCATTTTATTGTTTAACCTATAAGTGCTAAATGTGACCATAAAATATTAAATGCTTGTGACCTCAAATGTTTTTGGCCTGCTCGAGTTCTTCCCACATTGAATTGTGTCCTGAAAATAATATGCGGTCTAAAATATGTTCAGCTTTAGTACTGGTTGTGAATTGCGACGTATTATTTCAATTTATTTCCACCTTGGAAGTTCCACAGAGCACTACTAGAAATATTAGGTAGATTTTTTTTAGGCAGAACAATCTTATTAAGGCAGTTTCAGTTATATAGTCCTGTAAGTTACCTGACTGTAACTTTGTAGTAGAAAGTGCTTGGCTCAACGACAAAGACTCGTTAAACTAGTTTCAAACTCATGAAACTAATACAGAAACTTGATAAAGGATACCCATTTATTTGTTTAAATCAATTTAAAAGCATTACCATGTTGAATGTTATAATGATACAAAATAAATATTTAAAGTTACAGCTTTTAGTGTTAGGAATGAAACAATTCGACTTTTTCAACATTTTGGCTTTTAAATTAAAACTTCAAGCCGTGCCACTAAAGTCAAAAGGATTGCAAAATATTGTTCAGCAAAACTGCGTTTTTGTGTTTCAAGATTGTCCAGAAAAGCAAAAAGTCTTCACAAGAAAATGCTATCTTCACATGATATTGGTCTCTGTGATGTTTATTCAGCTCCTCGCCAAGCAAAATAAGACATTCTCAAATACTAGCTCAGGAGCAAACATGGAGAAAATACTGGCGTGCCTAGGACTGGTTCTCATGGTGGCATTCACTCTGATGATGCAAGTATTTCAAAGAATCCAAATCAACGTACTTGTTTATCTAAATTGTCTGCTCCATTTGGAACAAAAAGATCCACCACTGCTCTCAGATAAAAAACGAGAAACCCTCATGGAAACGCTAAGGTTAATACTTTTTCCATGTATTCTCATGAGCACGATTCTCGTTCCGGTTGGGTATGTTCTAGCTTTTCACTGGAAGGATCCCTGTAAAGTTTCTTTAATTGGGTACATGTTGCTGCCAAAGTGCTCTCCAATGTCTCAGTGCGTTACAGGAACTATGCCGGAGTGGTGCTTGGTTCTAATATCAGCAGTTGTACAGATAATCGTTTTTGCTGTCAATCTGTGGGTCTGGCTTGTCGGTACTCAGATGGCTGGCTTTGTCGGCGGGGTCCAGTTGCTTTTGTCAATGATGATGTTTAATGATGCTGTTTTAAGGTGAGACTAATTTTCAGACGTTGGCGCTTAAGGTTTAAAGATATGTTATAACAGAAGTTACATCGTTTTTATTTCAGATGTTGGAACAAATTTGAGCAAAGTAAAACGGTCTTTGAGGCAACGCAAAACGCTAAGGGGTATCGACATGTCATGGTACTCGGAACACTTTGCAACATGGCTAATTGTAAACTTCTGCTGATTTTAATGGTTGCTGCCATATTTTTGCTTGCCTTTTCACTGCCTCTATTTGTAAAACTGGCCGGAGTAAACAACTCCATTGGGGAGGTTGGTACATTGGGAATTTGTGCTTTTGATGCATCATTGTGTTTGTTAGTTTTGCTAGGCGGCATGGTGGTTGTGGGTGCAAATGGTAGCAAATGTTCGGATAGCATGAGGAGATTCGAATGTCACAGAAGACTGCTGCCAATGGGAATAAACGCAACGAACCAAATTTTGGAAGCCAAGTGGAGAAAACAATTTCTGTATTCATGTGCTAGTTTGAAACTCAAGTTTGGGGACAGTAACTACTTTGAAAACTTAACTCCGTTAAGGTGTCTTAACTATGCAGTGGGTTTGGCTGTGCAAATACTGTTACTACAAGAATAAGTAGTCAGCTGAACCTTTAAAATAATTTTATTGATGTTGTGAGGGTGTATCTTGGTTTGGAATAAATTGTTTGAAATAATATAATTTAACCGAATTGAATATTGTGGTTTATTAAAAGAAAAGAACTTTTTCGACTGTTACTGAAAATGGTTTAGGTGTTTTACGGAGGCGGGGTATTGCTTTGGCGTAAATGATTTTCTCTTTTAAGTACAAAAAGTATAAGTATCAAATTACAACACTGTATCAGGGTGAGTTAGTGGCTGGAATTTGTATATGCTTGGTGTCTCCTCTCTATTGTCATCAGCACTCTACCCTCGGATATTCTGTATTGGTTGTATCTAGATTTGCCTGTGGTTGGCTACCCTTTTCGGGGTTCTTGTATTGGATATCATTTTCGAGGATCCAAGTTAACCTACATAAATTATTACTATTACACTTAATATGAGTGAATGTGAACATGTCATTTTGATTACGCGATAGATTAATGACATTTTCCGTATTTGAGGACAAAATTTAATTTATACATGTATACGAAATTTTATGCAATACCAATTATTTCAAATATATAATACGGTAAATTATCATTCTGCTAAACTTTCATAACATTCTCTGGCTGTCATTCTAAAAATGTAAATTTACAGATAGTTTTAATTTCATGTCAAAAATTTTGAGTATATCTTGTTAGGTATTGAACCCTTCCATTTACAGGCACTAGTATTTATTTATGAAAGGAGTAAATATTTACAATATATCTTTAACATGACCTAATATTGAGGAAAAATAATAGGTACAGGTAAACTTTCGTTTCGGTCGTCATGTATGTAATTTAAAGCCAGAACCCGTGGTACATATCAAATTTTGTAATCTACGAGTTAAGTTGTTGAATTACCATCATTCACTTATAAGCAACATGTATATGAGTAACTTTTTGTTTTCTTTTACGCAACTATACAAATATATTTTTTAAATAACATTTACTTCAGCGATTTAGCAAAGTTACAGAATTTTACAAATAATAATTTTGTTATAATAATGTAATATTGACATGTTATTTATGTAATAATTTTTAAAAAGAAATGGTCTATTTTCAAATTGTGAAAACTGTATTTATTTACTAGGAAGGTATTTTGGGAAAAGTTGCAGCACCCATGTTATTTATTTCCAATTTAAAAACGTTTTGTCTTTTATCAATAAACCATATAAACGTAAATTTACTTGACTCTTCCAAAGTTGTTCCACGTTTGATGAAGTTCTGAGAAACTTTTGTGAAAAAATTCCCGGTTCCAACGTCTAAACCATGAAACGGCAAGAGGTTTTTGTGTTGACTTTAAGAGAGCAACGTACCATGTGTAAACCTGTCGTGATGCCTCTTTATCTCTATCTAATAATTAGGGGATTACATTTCGTCTCCTGTCAAAATTTATTGAAGAAAAAAATACTTATCAATCAAAAAAGGTTAACATTTTTTGCCAGCTTGTCATTTGCATTTCATATATACAAGTGTGATCACCGTAAAAATATGCCTAGCGCGTCACACATACACTTTCTAAACAATTCCAACGATTTTTAAACTGACGCAGCATGTTCATGCGTTTCTCTGCAACTTTGAGCTACAGGAGTCACTTAATCTTAGCAACCACGGATGCTTTTCCTGCACCATAGCAGTCAGGTTGTAATGAAATAGGTCTTCCAAAAATGCGTCATTACTAATGTATCGCTGACAAAACCAAACGGTTGCAGGCTGATCAGGAAACACCGGCCCCCGACTACTACCGGTGCCCGGTGTCCGGAGGGCTGGTTGCCCACAATAGTGGCCACCGGCCACTGGTTTTTCGCTTGTTAAATGTGCCACCGGACATCGGTTTTTCCCTTGTTAAATGTGCCACCGGACACCGGGCCACCGGACCTCGGGCCACCGGACCACGGGCCACCGGCCACCGACCATTTTGTGGGCCACCGGGCCATCGGCCATTGACCTTTTAATCTGGACACCGGCCACTGGTGGCCCGTGATACACTGAAACCATGTACATGTGTGTATATTGTGCATGCATGTAATGAAATTTATAATATTAGCAATGTTTAATGGTAGAAAGCAATGTTCACGTTAAAGGCTTTTGGTACACATATCATTGGAATGGCAATTGAATCCATAGGTCTCCAGTGTTAAAAAAACGGAACTTTTTTATTTTCTTAATTTTATTTTCATCGTAATCTACGCCTACGAATTGACTATGAAAACCACTTATTAACATGTTTGGGCTCTTTCAGTTCGATAGTACTCCTCGTTAGATTATGGAAGAAATATGATGACGGGATACAGTCATACTTGCTGCAACCTTTTCTGAAATCCCAACGTATTAACAAAGTCTGTAGGTAGCTCCGTACAAGAATTGTAACAAAAATACAACCTGACAAATAAAAAAATCTTAAAATTCTAATAACAATCTTTTCTCGAATTCTATCCAGTGCCTATGAGGAACGAAAATAATTTCTAACCACAATACTTATCTTAACCCATAATATCCCAACCTGGATGATCATCGCAATCGATCTTCTCTTAGGGGTTTTGCCCAATTAACCTGAAATTTGGCATACACATTCCTGTCAATCATGTAGCTCTCACTCTCTCAAGCCAGACTCATAAATTTAATTCCTCTCGAGATATTTAACTTTTTCTGTTAATTGCCCATTGTCAAATATTGTGTCATGGTTACGTGTGCATTCGAAATCTGAATGCAGTCAGTTTGTTTGTTTTGAGTTTTTATAGTAA
>JAHZNB010007105.1:0-15067 GCA_027744295.1 Callyntrura guangdongensis | reverse complement strand
AATCTCTGAATTCTTGGGGGGATTTGTCCCCCCCATCCCCCCCAGTTCCTACTGCCATGGAGATGTGCAAAATTATAAATGCTTCTGTGCCATTTTTTTAAAACAATAGATAGGTTTTTCTTGTATTAATCGATTTGTGGAAACGAAGTCTGTTTTTATTAGCAACGTTAAAATGAGATCCTTTTTGACAACATCGTTACGGTTTATTATGTACCGACTGCGTGTTAAAGCCACCAGAGGTATGACTTTATCTTCCTGTCTATGTGTGTCAGTAAACACGATAACTTTTGAAGGAAAGGGAATTTTTCTTAGAAATTGAAATTCTGGTTTTGCCAATTGATAGAGTTGGTCAATAGCTAGGATGAGTTCGAAGATGGACATTCACTTAAAATTTCAAAATATGACCTATATCTGAAAGTTGGTGTACAGATACATATTAGAGAGTTATGACGTTTTATAAAGTTTGACCCAAATTAGTTGACCCCTTCTACCCCCAGGGGGTCGCAAAGTTTCAAAATTGTTTTGTATATAACTCCAGAACGGTTAATCGGTTTGGTATAAGGTTTTTGACAAATGGTTAGTAAAGACAATAGCTTTAACATGGGGAGGGGAATGGAGAGTTTGGGAAGGAAATGGAGCTAAATTTAGGGTTCTGGTGGGGAATCGAGAGAAAAAACGTTTTGTATTATTCCAAACAGTCGGTAGATGTCCATTTGCGTTTTACACGTTTCTCATTTTCTATAGAAAAATATTGTTTGCCTTTGAAAAGTGGTCTTTTGGGATTTCTAACGTTTTCTTTGTATTATTTTTTTTGTCATTTTGTGGCATGTTGTGTTGATGTGATATCATGTGATATAACACCTACATATTTATTTATTATTCTTACAAATTGTGTGTACGTGTTCGTCGTAACAGCAACAACATTATGCGTTTTGGACGGTGTTAGGGGCCGCACATTTATTAATGTGTGGGAGCGATATATGTTTTGAAATACTATTTAAGAGGCGAACGTTTGAAAGTTTATAGCTGTCATGAGACTGTCAGTATGGAGATATATTACTTGTATATAGTCTACAAGATTTATGAAATATTTGAAATGTTCATTGAATTATCATTGTAAATTGAAAAAAAATCAGGAAAAGTGATATTTCTCTTTTTTATTATTGTGGTTTTCACTCTGGTCATTCTAGTACCACACACATTGATTCATTGTAAATCCGCTTCAACTTATTTAACCTTGTATAATAAATTATATATTCTCATTCTCAAGCATAAGCAATGACGAGTTAACAAACATCACGTATTCCGTATTTCCCAGGCGGTGGTGGTGTATCTCCGGGAAGGAGTGTCAAGTAGCTACATTGTATCATATGGTGGGGCACTCAGAAAATCATATTATTGTTGTTTCTTTATCTCTTATTCTACGAAAATTAGGGTAATTTGTACATTATGCTTTCAATAATGCCAACTTTTCGGAATTTCGGGTATGTATTTATCTACAAAAAAAGCGGATTACATTTCATCATGTCAAATGGCACGTGCATAAAATACCAAATGAAATTGTTTTGCCTTCAAACAAAATCACAGAAACTCTTTAAACATGAACTTTGTCACTGTCGCTACCAGCAGGGAATGACATTGTTGCTGTTGGGTGAGGATAGATGAATGAGTCGTGCATACGCAATTCATGATGGACACTTGAATTGTAAATTCTAGCTACCTCTGCTACCATATATGTGGTAATAGTGACGGTGACAACAGCTACAATGTAGTAACGCTTATCGTGGTATGATCAAAACGGTGATATTTGTATCGGAAACAAGTTTCTATGTTGACGTCTGTCCGTCCACTAGTTCGAAATATATATATGAGAAATACTTGTCATGCAATTAAAATTGTTTTTAAACCTTGCAATAATATAAAAAATATTGTCAAATCCGTATCAAAATGCCATAACACTATAACTTCAACGCAATACAATAAATTTGCCTAGTGAAAGTTTTACTTGTGAAGAGTATGATTACACGTCCATTAATTCTACAAAACGCAAACCGTACTAACATATGGGCGTTGATTCTGGTGCGTAATCGATTCCTTAGGTCTTACCATATTAATAATTTCTCTACTTTTGTATAGTTTGATTGTCTTTTTTATTTTTATCGTCACAAAAAACATTCTAAAATCCCTTAAAGACTTTTTGTTGTTAACTTACATATATGAGCAATATTAGCTATAGAGTAGATAGTGGTGCATGAATAATCAACTGCATGGTTTCTTGTGAACTCATATATGACACGCCGCGCACACTGATATAAAAACATACATTCGTGTCTCATAATAGTATGGGATATTTTGATAAAAACCCTTTTTCTCATGTCTTGTTGACTGGACGCTTTTTTCTCTACCTGAATTCATGATTTCTGAGTCTAATCGTTTTTATCTTTGTAGTCAAGCTAGAAACAAATTCATGATTGTGATGAAAATAAATATTATACAACAAAACATATCTTTAGAACATTCGTGTGGCTGACATTGAGAGTGAGCCTTGTTTCAATTCAACTCGTTTGATCTCCAACTCTTCATTGATGGAGTGCTAAGAGTAGTCACGATTTTATTTCGTAAAAACAGAAAAAAACCATCCGAGGCAGGAGATGGAAACTCTGTCCCTAATCGGGAAAAGCTGTTTGTGTATAATAATCATGATGATACAAAATGCATGATCTGATATTCACTGTTATATATTATTATGCACAAGCGCATTTATGTGGTCATGCGATAAAATAATATCTAATACATGTTTTACCCAATCCGCAGAACTTTTTATAGAGGAATTGGATACTATGACGTGGACAGGAACAAGATGGTGTAAAAAGCAAAATAATGAATGATTTGAACTTAGGAAACATGAAGGGATGCTCATGTACCTGTCCTTATCCTCTTATAATGAGATGCTAATGAGAAACAAATGCTCGTTCTTGTCTTTCAATATATCAAGTAGGAAAGCTTTATTAGCATTTAGCAGCACAGAAATATTGATACTTCACCTTACTAACCAGGCAGACGTGTATTTGTATGTAAATACATGCAGGTATCCATGCGTTTTCTTCTTCTCTCAGAGCAGGCGGCTCTATGAAGCAAATCTACCAGAGTTTTTCGTCTTCTCCTCCTTTATATACTTCAAAATATTCAACTACATTTTTTATAATTTATCAGTGTCACTATCTGTGAAAAAATCTGGTCATCATGATGTGTGAATCTTGCAATTGTTTTTCATGTTACCTTGTTGCTGTTATTTCAAACTAATAGCAATTGTCAACTATATCAACTGATGTCTCGGACTGGCTTGATAGCTGCATGGGATCTTCGTCGCTTGTCGTGTCAACTACATATTATCATTTTCGCACTAAAACTCTCATCTTTTCTTGTATGCTCTTGGTGTACTACGTTGTTGAGAAGATACAATGTATATTGACAAGTAGAGTTACCAATGTGACTTTAATGATGTCTGCTCGGTCGTCGTAATAACTGGGAATCCCCCTGACGTGCCAGAGTCAAATTATAATGTGACATTATTCCTTTTTGTAGTACTTGGCACTTAGAAAAATTATCATTTTTGAAGTTTTATCTCTGCTCAAAAATTCCATTTTTACCGGTAAAACCACGGAGTGACCCCTACATAGTGAAAAGTACAAAATTTAGAGCAGAATATTCAATGTTTTAATATAATTCAAAACTGCAAAAAAACTAGATAAGATTAAACTTATTTAGTCAATTGCATTGCAAGTCTAACACATTTTAACACATCTTTACCTGTAATTTTATTGGACACAGCCGGAAATACATGATAAAACGTACATATACAGTAGCTGAATGGCTTTCAGTAATGTTAAAGGTCGTGTTTATCTCCGAGGGATTTCCTCTCGAAAGAGGTGTCACATGTCAGTGACTTTAAAGCAGTGTTTATCGTTCCATCCGTCGACCCTCCTTGGTGAGGTACATGTTTATACTTCTGTATGTACTAAACTTTAATTAGATTGTATTAATTTCTGTAACTCTGCACGACCCAGCAGAGAGCTTGGTTATCTAGGTAACTTTACTTGTGAGTACCGTGTGTACGCGGTCTCTGACTTGCAGTATACCACCTATTGTAAAACAGCCTTTTAACTTCGAGAAACTGAAACAAGTGTAATTCTGCTGAAACGAAACATTTTTGCTAATCAAGTTTATAAACTCAACATTTCTGTGCGTGTGCATATTTTCAAAATGTTTTGAAAGAAACAAGAAAAAGCTTGCCATGATGGAGTATATAAAGAGTAAGCAATGCGGAATAAAAGCTTTCTTTCACGGAGAATATCATTACTTTTTTGCATAAATACGTATTGTCTGCTTCTCTAAATAGGCAAAGCAGGAGGGGCGTTGATGAATCGGTATGTTGCATTTTATGGATCTATGAGGGTTATTATTATTATTACCCATTATTATTATAAGATAGCTCGTATATTTTTTCATAAGCAATTCGAGTCTTTTGTTGTGATTTTCATTTTCATTTTGTACTTCTTCAGTGAAAATGAACAGACAAGTTTTCCTGTCTGGATAGAGTAGCAGGTCGAAGCAGCAGCGGTTGATTTACAAAAGAGGAGGTCTTATACCTATTAATTATTATGAGCTACGACGTAGCAAAAATGGTAGCTGTATTGGCGCGGATTAGGTGACTCAGGACGGCAACAGCAGTAGACATTTCAATGTAATCAGTCAACAATATACTGTGAAGCAAAAGAAATTTCTTGATGACTCGATTATTTACTGCGCTATATTGTTGCTACTACTAATTTGTTCAGGTTTATTTCGTGCTTTCAATTCGGCTTGTATTTGGTAGTAAACGTGTGACGTGTTCTCTTGCCCTCTCACCTTACAACTTCTGCACCATTTTGGTTCGTATTGCACCACTCCATTAGCGGGTTCTCTCTCATCTCATAAATTATCCTCATCCAGTAGGAGAACGTTTCTTCTTCAGTACCTACAATGGTGATTCCAATATAAATCAATTTCGCGAAAAGAGTCACAGATATGCATGAAAAGTCCAAGTAGTTTCCTGAAAAAGCAAGTAGGTATCATTGTTGTACAGCCAGTCTCTAATAAAAACTACTTGTACTCATTACTTTCGGTGTTTAAACAACTCTTTGATAGTTCTCTCCCAGCGTTTACGTATGTATTTGTAAAGGTGCATGCTATTGTCAAGTTTTCTGCTCTACCCGAAGTGGTAAACGTTTTATTAGCTCAATTACACACGATGTGTTACCTTGGAGCACGATAGATATGAATACACATGTAAAACTTACTTGGGAGACCATGAAACATTTGGATCATGAATGGGAAGAAACACGTTTTCCATGTCCTTTGACAAAGAAAAATAACCACATTCCTCTGAGCACTCTTCCGTGCGCTATAAAGCGGCAATAATAATACTAATGCTGTTATTAATAATAATATTAAAATAATAATAATAACAGTATAATATGCACTCTGCACACTTAGAAAATTCGTACAAAACCGCTTTGCCAGAGAAACGAGCTAGTAAATGCTGTTTGTCTTGGCCGTGGTAGTGAATTTAAGTCATCTTACGCTACATATTCAATATTTCAAAATATTCTTTTAGTAACAACATTATTATTATACCCATAATAATCTCAACTTCTTTTCACGTTACATGATTAAATGATTACACCTCGTGATTTTTTAGAACGAATTGTGCACAAATATACACTCAAACACACAGGGAGAGTTACAAACATTCAACAATTTACGTTTTGAGTTGAAAGAGTTATGCAGGTTCTTCTGGTTTGCTGACGGTACCATCAAGTGACTTGATACTTCTACACGCTGCAAGAAAGAAGGAATCTATTGTATAAGGTCTGGTAGGTAGTTTGTTGAAAATAAAAATAAAGTTACGTCACATACCAAAATAACGTCTGTGTGTGTGTGTGCAGATTGCAGATGCAACATTAAAATAAAAAATACTTTATACGTTACTTGAGCACAGATGATAAGGTCGGTACTGTGACAGTGAAATTCCAACTGTGTACACCGTACCCTTTTACCATTGTTGATGTAAACTAGTTGTAAAGGAAAATACGTAATTAGTGATGCAGAAAAACATTCACAAACGTGAAGACACGGAGAGTGATGATCAACGTCTACCCCGACAACAACTGCTAATGTTCCCCATTCTGCGAGTAACTTTAGTATCTGCATATGCTCGAGGGGGAAATCTTTTTGTCAAAAATATTTAAAATTATGACTGCGTTTTAAGTTGCTCCTTGTCGTCATTTCGAGATGACAAATGACAGCCGAGGTTGATGTCACCGGATCTAGTTTGGTTGAGTTGGAATTTCTTACGTTTTGTTGCTGTGTCCACTAGAGTGTTATGATTAATTGTTATGCAAAATACGAAGATGTTGTTGAAGCAAAGGGTACTGTGAAATGACCTGGTGTGTTGCTCATGCATGTACCTCAGCAATGAAACAACAGTTTGTACGTATTAAGAAAATGTTATTAGGCGGAGTACACATACCCAAATTCGACATAAGATTAATTGAACAGCTTTAAATTAATCACTTTTAATAAATTGCATATACATCATATATGCTACTGACAAATTTGCATCTACCCTCATGGTATTCCGAGACATTACTGAGACAGTGGCAACAATAGAACACAAGTTTTTCTCCAACTAGTTTTTGGTGTAAGCAGTTTCAGTATTTTATTTTGCTTTATTACTTGTTGAAATTGAAGTTTATCACTGAAACAATTAGAATTTATCAACAGACTAGTTAGTGGTCCTCTCATCATCTCGTCTCTGAAAGAAAACAACCTTTTTTTTGTTATAAAATATACTTCGACGACGGTACAAGAGCAATTCGAGATTACAACGAACTAATTTAATAGGTTTGCATGGATGAGTAAAAGATGGTCAAGTGGCAATATCATTATCATCAGACCGCAATAAGAAGTTTTATCTTTTATTATCGTTATATTAATTGACAATCATCTGAAAGCAATATACCGCCTAGTAGCAACAATTTTCTACCTGCCGTTTCATAAAAAGATTTACTTTATTAGCAAGAACCCGTAAGCAGTTTTATGCATATTATCGTCCACATCATCTTTTACCAGAGTTAAATCGCAGAATACTCATTTTGCATCGTTTCTGCGGTGAAACTGTATTACCTCTCACACACGAGACTCATTTCGCAAAACTAAACCTCATAATCATTACGAACATCATTGACATTCCTTAATATCCTTCTCAAGATCATCATTACGCAGCAGCATAGCCGTTCATGCATTAAAGAAAAAACTCGATTTCTTGTGGTGATACAGGCTCACACACGTACGACTTGTGTGATAATGGCAAGTTGTCGACGCACAAAAAAAATTCAATCCATAATAATCCATGCACCGAAATTTTTGGTATGCATGTCGTATCACATAAAGGCTATTAGTTGTAATTTATTGTTGCGTAGCACCATATAAAATTTACGACTTAGCAAGTGAAGCGTTAAAATTTATTATTTACCAATATGTGTGATTGCTGTATTAAATCAAAAAGGTTATATTGCATAGCAGCAGCACAATAATAATGCATAAATGTATGTACGTTGTGTGTATGCTTCTTAATAAAATAACCTTTCTGTGGTCACATTCCTGACGGCTTTCAATTGATGATCAGCAAAAGAGGCTTTTGTCCTTTCTATTCTTTGTGTGGTAATTTCCCCCACTTGCTGATGCAATATATGACGCACATTTACTACACTGCTTTAGGTAACCTCACTTCCGCATCAGATGAACTGACTTTTTACTTTCTCCATGATTCATAATCAAAAGTTCAGCTCTTTTAACGCCTTAAATAATATGCTAACGATAATCAAATCATCATATTCTTCCTAGTATACATATGGTTCATCTTTAAACTTTAACAACAACTCAGTAGTAGGACAAATATAGCAAAGTATTAGTTTTTCTTAGCGTCGCATGAAATGACAAAAAGTTTTGGGAAAACCTTAGAGCGGAGTCAACACAGAGAGAATTGGGTGCTCTTGATTTGTTGCTACTATCAAATGACAAATGACCGATGATGACGAAGAGGCTGAAAAAAAGACCAATCCAACAGTTTGTTTGTACCAACAGCTTCTTTAGCTGTTACCACACTATTACCGTTTTGGTATGCTGCTGTCATGTCACCTAAAAAGACGCAATTCGACGGGAATGATTTAGCTGATCAGATATATACCCTCGCAAAAATTTTCTTCTCTTTTATTGTTACCACTACAGCATTGTTTCTCCATCTCTGCCTGCCTCTCTCTTTCTTTAAGCAATACATTCATACCTACTAAAAAATGTAGAAATGTGCAAACTTGTGTATTTTTCTATCTTTAAGGTAGCGTGTTGTTTGCCAATCTTACATGCGTCCATTTTATTACGTACAACAACTATTCTTGTTCAACTTTGGATTTATGATAATCCTGTTTTTTTTCTATCTTTTCTGTACACATTATTATGATTATTGTCATTGTTTACGACTTTCCTTACGGCCATTTCATCCTTTGTAGCATATATGCTATAATTTGTGGACATTGTTAGATAAAGTAAACAATTACTATTCCATATATATTGTTTCAAGCCATTTTTCCTATTGTTACATGCCAACTCAAGCTTTTACTATACCCACCACCACCACCACCAGTCAAAAGAGTAAGCCATAAGCATTCTAATAATATTTTCTGACAAAAGAGGGCCGTTCCCTCGGTCACACCGGCCACTCGGCATTTTCCAACGAGAAACGGCTGTAGTGCTGCATTCGTGACAAAAGTGGAACAAGACCAAGCACAGACTCATAGAGTCTGGATATTAAGACGCTCTCCTTCTCGCTGTTTCGGATGACAAGGAACATTGTTCTTGTTTGCATTTCACTTGTACAAAGTGAAAAATGACCGTGTATATTCACGAGAAGGAAGAGCAGTATTAGTAAAAAGTCACAAGTTCAGAAGCAGGTAAAAACCTTTTCAACCTTTGCGTGTAATAGAGTGCGTCATAGTGATTCAATGGTCGATTCATGTACCATACTGATTCGAATAAAAAGCAAACTTACTCCAAATACGTGTACGTAATAAAACAGATACATTGTCTAAGAATTAAATATTATCAAAGTGGACCTATTAAACAGCATTTTTGCAAGTCATAGTAAACCATGCATTTTTCATTTCTGTTGAATGCATTCATAATACAAAATACTTTCTTGCTTTTTAAGTTTACAGGATGTACATATTTTGTACTTGGTCTTTTTCACTTGTGACAACATGCATAATAATAATAACTATCTCGTGGGATTATAATGTTTCAGCTCCTGCTGCTATGACGATGCAGTTGCGTACTACTATGTACCGCACTACCATAGTGACTTCTGATATACTACTACATAGTCACTAATAATATGTACTCTTATGTACACACATAACCTCCAAAACCTGTATTGACATTAATGGCTGATGACAGTGTGTGTGTGTGTGAGAGAGAGAGATACAGTTTCAACCGAAAGAGAGTTTTCGAACAGAAGAAAACGCTGTTATGACTTTTGGGGTGATATCCCTACTTTTTATACATGCATATATTTATAACATACGTTATAAGAAGTCAGAGCAGCCTTTTTCTCTGAACGATGAAACTAACATTTACCTAATTTGATCTTTAGTTGCATCAGTCAGTTGCATGCAAGGTTAGTTTAGAGTGTGAGTGCATCGTCGTCATCATCATCATCGTCAATAAAAATAAATTGTGAATTTTTAAAGCATCCTTTAAATTTGCATAGATTACCCTTCCCCTTACTTAGATGCTCTTTAAACTTGACTGGGTTGCGTGTTGTTAACTCCTCGTGAAAAATATATGATAACCACTTTATTTCTTGTCACTTGCATATTAGAGGGAAAGGATTGAAATGAAATATGCCAATACTAAAATTTAAGAAACGATGATGACGATGATATGATGATGTAGATGTAGGGTAAATGCTAAGTATTGACAGAAACACCTAATATTCAATTGCTGCAGATCCTTGACAGTAAAAGTAATTTGCAAATGCTAACAGTTATCATTTAATTCAATTAGATATGGTTACTCGTTGGAACGTAACGTTCCCCTTACATCGTTGAAAAATCTAAAAGCCTTAACATTTAAGTCAGTAAAATTTAACTTTGATTTAAAAATAGTTTATTGCTATGCACCCATATCTGGTGCTTATTGTTGTTTTTAAACAAGGATATAAATCGATATGGGAAAGTCATTTTTGTTCTGACCTCGATACTGTGATAGACCAGAACTTAAAGTTTATTTTACACGGCACTATAGGTTCCTCTGATCTAATCATCGTACTTATTCTGAACTTTACTTTGCATTTATAGGACTATTTATGCAAATGTTAATAAGTAGGCTTGTATAGGTTTCTCGATTTCTGTATCCCTCGATCTGATGTCGATTATGTTGCAGATAACTCGGATCTAAACTCTAAAATAGTGTTGCAATTGAAATTGTGTAAATGGTAAATTTGAGGAAATTTCAAATTACATTTTTTTCCAACAATGAGTTTGATGACGGCATCATGTTCGTCGTTGATTGTCAAAAGAATGGGAACTGTCTTATATTGTGTATCTCAACCCCTCTCGGGAGGGAGACGACTGAGAGTGTGATACGTTTTGTGGAAAGTCTTGCCCACAAATTAAAATAGAAAGAAGGCGTACACCAAAGACGTGTGTATGAAAGTTTGCATAATATTAGGTACGTGATATTTTTCAATTGATTATCGTCACTAAAGTAGGTACTCATTCTTTGTAAGCTTTTTGCGTAAATGCAATTCAAAAGTACGTACTTGTCAAACTTTATCCAATATATGCACACATGCAAAAATCATTTTACAACTCTGCGTGTTATAAGCTAGGCATTTCTACACGTTGGTCCTTTCCTATTCTCTTGCTCGCTTGATTTTTTTTTACCAGCAACTTGGATTTGGTAAAAGAAGCGAAGGCGAAGAAAAAATTGGGAAGGAATGCCGCTTCTCACTTTACATGGTCAAGCCGTTTTGACTACATACTTTACAATAAATGTTGCCACTCGTCAGATTGCATTGTTGTTGGCAAAAAACAGGTACACCGTGTGCCTCATCTCTGTTAAGGAATGTGCTCTTCCTCCATTCCACGAATGAGGTCTGTGAGTGGACGTGCCCTATCCCACACAAAAAAATCTGGCAAATTTACCCTTTTTTACAAACGAAAGGCTTCAACGTTTTTCTAGTGGAAATGAACAATGAAAACTAAAACAGTTTACCTGATTCTGACTCTAGCTCATAAGTTTTATTTAAATTATCGACAAAATAAATTTGAGGGTACATCACCCAAAAGTGATATATCCCTTTTAAAAAGGGGATGCATAAATGCGTCAGTTTTGTCTTCCAAGGAACTTTTAAAAACTATAAAATTTATTCCTCTGTGCAGCTACGTCACCGATAAATCCACGGTACGTTAAAAAGGGCAATTCTTGGTATCACATTAGATACATTGTTTGACGGCTTTGCATAAGCTCTTTTTTAGCCATGAGGTGAACACGATTGTGATGGGTTTGAAAGCTTGAATATCTATTAATAATTAGTGGTGGTGGTTCCTCCAGAAAGGATACCAATTAGATCATACAAGTACATACAGGCAGGACATACCATCTCCCTTGCGCTGTTTTTATCTTATTTTTTCCCCTGATCAGTATAAAAGTATGAAAATTCAAACGAAAGTTGTTTCTGGTTTTAACAACCGGTCTTGATTTACGAGTCCTTTGATCAAATGCAATGATTTTGTAACGAGAGCTCAAAATATACTCAGGTCGTAAGTAGAAGTGCAGCAAGTGATACTAGTAGTAAATGCTTACTTATTTATGCATGTAATGCAATAATGGATAGTATTATGCGTCAGTTGAAAAATACAATGCATTTTTGCATGCACTTTTATAAGGAATAGTGATGTAAAAGTCATAACTAGTCGCTTTCGATTAAAGATCGTATTTTCTCAGGTGTTTCACATTTGACACTGGCTATAATGCAAACGTAAAATTACGTATAAATGTATGCAAACAGCAGTAGCGTGTTCAATGCAAATGAGGACAAAAATAACTGCATAGATTTTTTTGTAAAAGAAAGTAACTGAAATGAAAGCTTCATGCACATGCAAAAGTGCATTGTTTATTGTCGTTTTGATTTTACGAATATATTTATACGTCAGATGATTATACCTCACAACTTCACACACGTCACCAATTGTGTGCATCTTGAATGCATATTTAGCTATATTTTTATGCAGATGAGATTAAGAGAGTGAAACCTGATACCCGCCCTTGCCACAACAACTGCTTACTGCAGTACTGAATAAAACTAGAGTAGTTTTATGTTTAGTATGCCGTTGTCAAATTAAGCGGATACGATTGAATTGCAAAATTTGTTTGTTACTCTTAGCTATGCTGGTAATTGGATGGACTTTGAGCTGTTTTGAATCAGAACTCAGGTCAGGACTTGAAAGGTATGCCGGTTGGTGGATGGAATGGCAGTCATAATTTCAGCAGCAAAATATTTGCTAATATTTAAAAACGAGAAGAAGAGAAACTGTATTTGCTAGCGGTAGATCAAGTACAATGCGTTTATATCGTCACTTCGTTTAGGGGGTAGTCGAAGTATTTATAATCGATGCTATTTCACTCACCGTAATCGTGTCGTGTAATTTTTATTCATTGATAACAATGCTACACGATACCTTAATCTAGAATTTTTTGGCTGGTGAAAACATACGTTTTTCATGCTTTTCTGAAGTCCTAGTCAGCCAGAGACCCATCTCACCGCGACTTTATTACCATCGAAAAGTGAAGCTTTTCTGTTAAATACAAAACATAGGCAGACGTGAGTACTATTATTATTATTATTATTTTATTACGAAGCTGAAAATTTTTTCCAGCTAGTAATGACTTTAGCGTGTTTGTCTATCTGTCTGTCCGTCTGTATCACTCTCCTGCTTTAGCTAGAAGCTTCAACCGTTCATTCGATTTGACTCAATTTAGACACTTAAGGTTACTGGCTTTTATGGGATGCAATTTAAGCAAATTTGGTCAACCCCCAGGACATGGGTTTAAACTTTAACCAAATTAGCTTAAATTTTGCATAGCGATACTAGGTCAAATGGAAGTCAAAATATTAAGTTTAACCTTTATAAGTTCAATCAGCTTGTATCAGTATTATGGTTTTCAGCTACGTCATTATGACTGCAATTACAGCAGGTTTATTCTACCAGGATTTATATTCGTTTATATTAAACATCATTACTTTGAGTGTATGTTTATCCTATATTTTTTTAAAAATCTTTTCGATTGTATGAATTGTATTGGTTTAACAACAACAAAAATCAATAAAAGTCCAGTTTTTCGTTATGTATGCAAGTTTTAGAATGAAACATGCTCATTATTAGTGCAACTGCACATATCTGGAGGGGCATAAAACAGGACACTGTGTCAGGGTTCAGGGTACATCTGTACGTCATTCTCGAAAACAATGTTAAATTAGTGTTCGGAGTCCTTCAGTATCTTTCAGAATAAAACAAATCTTTCGTAATGTTTCACGCCATAGTATGCTCTCATTCTTTTCATTCCTTTCACATGAATGAAACGGAATGAAATGGAGAGTTTTTTATTCATGATTAGAAACTACGTATCAACTTTACTTGTAGTAAAGCTAACTTTTGAATAATTAAAGTTATCGATGAAGACACAACACCAATATTCTCCTAACTAATACTATTTTCCTGATGATGGTTGTATTCAACAACTGAAAGCTTGAAATAAAATTTGTTAGTCTATACAAATACTGTCATTCAAGATGTCGGTTTCCTTTCCCATAATACATTGAACTTCACTTGTATTTTAATAACGGTACGAATATAAAATTACATACTTATAAGAAACAATAATTAAACGAAACAAGATAATCTCGCGCTACTTTAGTTAAATTTGGATATTCATTGTGTGGAGCTGACAGAAAAAAATTCAAGACCTTCACGTGCATTTTCGTTGCTCATTATTCGTATGTTAATTTTAATTCCGTTAACTTCATATATAAAATAACTTTTACCCGAAAATACTGTGAAAGAACTCCAATATGCACTAGTGAAAATAATGGAACTGAATACAATTCGACACGAAACAACTATTATCTGTCCAACAGCAGCAACTAAAAAACTTCCTTTGGATTTAAGAATATCGTGCTATCTCTTTTTTCCGTTATGTAGGTAGTGTTTTCGTGAATGAAAGACATTTGTCTGTCAACCCTTCAACCCCATTCATTTTAATTCATGCCAGCGAAACTTGCTTTCATTCGTAAAAAATCATTCCTTTCATTAATTTCAGTTGATTGAAAGAAAAATGAAAGGAATAAAAAGTTTAAACCATTTCATTCATGAAAGACTCCGAACCCTAGTTAAAATATATCAGAGGGTTGATAGTGTGATTCTTTCTCTGTGTCTTCATTGAAACAATTATTCGTGTGAACAGGACCACCATGAAAGTAGACATTATTACCCAATACCACTCCTCTCACCCTATCCCATTCTCCACTTTCGCCATGCTAAAACGTCAACTAATGATTCCATCATTCCATGTACCTGTGATGTACAGATTGTTCAAGAAATTGTGGTGTCCTAAATTTTCACAGGTAATACCAACAATTGCAGAAAGTAGCCGTACTAAACCATTGTTAGCGTTTTTAGAATTTTGTTAACACAACCCCAGTCTTTTCAAACATTGAAGGACAAGTAACCTGGAAGTCATACCCCCTGAAATACAACAAAAAAGATTTAGTATCGCATTTTAAATCCAACTGTTTCTTTTTCAATTCAAGAAAAATGGTTTTGTAGGTAACATGTAGGTAGGTATGTGTATATGTCTTCTCTAGGGTTGTCGGTTTTTCGGTTTCAGCCAAAACCGATCGGTTTCGGTT
>JAHZNB010007104.1:0-19955 GCA_027744295.1 Callyntrura guangdongensis | reverse complement strand
CATGCACATGTATACGTTGTATTGTATAATCATTAGGTCAATCAACAGACTACGAGCTTGGATTCAATAGGTATTTTTAAAAGACGAAAATTCATCAACATTTTTTAACTGGACAACTGTCATTCACCGTAACCCAGAATGTCTTGTTAGCAATAGAAAGCAATCAATAATAAAGTTACCTAAACTAAGTAGTTTTTTCTACCATATAAAAGATAAAGTGTTACATTGATGTAAGGGCAGGGCGTAAATTATTTTCGCTGACGGTAACTGACCCAACATTTTTAAAGTTCCGTAAAGCAAAAATAGAAGGATGATGTTTTTTGTCCCATTGCTGTGCCAACAGCCATTTCACGTAACGCACAATACACAACTCAATAAATGGTTAAAGCCGGCCAGTGGCCAGTGTGAGTTTTTTGTAAAAGTTCATTTCTTAGCTAACTCGTTTTTCTTCTCTACATCTAGATAGGCTCAAATTTTTTAAAAGTAAATGATCAGTTATTTTTGGATTATGTAATAACCACAAACAATAACAGACAAATGATAGGGCTAGTAGAAAAAAAGGTGCCCTTAAGGTATGGTGCCTTTGTTGATAATTATGGTGACATTAGAAAGATATATCATCAGCAAACAAAACACCACACCTGTATAACCAACAGGTGCGATGGGCATTCACGTAGACGAGTCAACGAAAAAAAAAGCTTTTATGCATACGGACGGACAGGTGCAAGCTGTACGCACTGCACAATGATAGCTGTTGGTGTTCGATAGTGACGAACAAACCAGGCAGGTCACTACATGTACACAAAATAACGGCACTACGTTTTGTTATGCAATATATGCCATCATCATCGTCATCACAATAGTAATTGTACATATTCATACGACTATGTTTGTGGACTATGTGTGATAATGATGATCGCTTGGTGGTTAGTCAGCCAAAGAGTAGATGCAACTAGGTAGTTACAGATTGCAGCAGGGTGCATGCAACAGACGCAGAAAGAGAACGTTGAAGACATTTAAAAGTGAGTAAAATCAAAAGGGCTAACAATTTTACTAAATTAGACGTGTCTGACTGACTTTCATGCGCGATTTTTTCTTCTCATTTTGCATATATGTGTACCTATGAGTGGATCCAAAAAAACCCAATAAGTTGATGAGTGATGACAGTATGTGTCCCTGGTTGTTTACCGTTTGTATTTACGTAGGTATGCATACTTACAGGTAGGTTGCATAGATCGGTCATCACTCTTTTTTTTCTCTGCTTAACATTCATTATAATTTGTGGAAAGAGCATCGTCGGCTCGTCGGTTTTGTGTGTATTTTTTTCAATGTTACGTGGCATTTGGTAATTTTGTAATACACGGCATGATGAAGTGTGCAATGCTTGCGAATGTAAATAAACTTGCTCAATGACACAAAACGAATTAGGCATATGAAAAATGTTTGTAAAGCGGAGTAATTATCATTCAGTCTTTTTTATGAAAAAAAATCTGTGTTATACACACAGCTCATTGATGATGCTGATGAATAAACGAACCGAGCCATGCAGCTTTTTCACGCACCATATGTCTGTCTACTGTAAAGCAACCCTTTCGCACAGTTGTTTGTTGCGTGTTCACAATAGGACAGATTCTGTCTTTTGCGAACTACCGCCACCCTAATTTTTTTTCTTGAATACTTCAACACGTCCTTTTCATCGTCGTGTACATCACAAAAACGACCATCGCAATATGTTCTAGGGAACGGACTTGAAATCAATTATACTCACTAACATGTGGTAAAATTGAGATAATAATTGCACAACAATTACACACAGAGTCGGTATAATGAGGATAATATACTCGACGATATTCGACAAGCAGCAGAGATTTAAGGATGCAAATCAAAATGTTTCGTTTTTATCTGAAAAAGATGCACTGTAACTCCCTTGTGTTATTCAAGCGTGGAGTGATGCACGATTTATAGATGTGCCGTAATGATATGAGTGAAGGTACTCATAATAATATTCGTACAATTCACAGGTAGTCGGGTTTTAACGATGCGGATGGGATAAGTTTGTACATGTATTAGCTAATGTTTTCAGAGGAAAAAAATAAAAATTTCGTAACTGGAGTGATATGATGATTTAGTGATTTAATTTTTGCTATGCCATATACCAGTGATGACGGTAGATGAATAATGCTCAAGCAGTTTTTAAAATGAAAGACAATTGCATAATAAGTTGTTCATGGGAAAAAAATGGATTACATCTTAACGAGCTACCGTGGCAAATGTGGACAAGGGGCTGAATGATTTTTGACGAGAGAGCTTCCGTGATTGTACCAGTAAAAATGCATGAGGTTTTGAAGATGAAATGACTTTTGTCTCGGTTTAAGGTTGATTGAGAAGAGAAGAGCTTGACCTTGTCAATCAGGTTGTGTTTTCAGTAAAACAAGCGAGGATTTACTCGTCATTGTATTTTTTATCGTATTTCTTAACATGGGTTTCAAGAAGCTCATCCAGTCTTCAGCATGTCGTTCCACTTAAATTGCTAGGCATACGTGCATCACTCGTAGTTGCGTACTGTTACGAGACAGTTTACTAACGACATGGCAACAAGTCAACGAATGTCTCAAACATAAAAACAAAAGGGGTTTTTACGCATTACTTCCATTTCAAAATTATCTAGCAGCAGTAGACGTAGTAGTGACGTCAAATAATTAATTGATTTTTTCTTTTCGTCAGCATTTTTGCGACTATCTGTTACTAGCAACCGTTTGATACTTTGAAAATAAATAAGGACGACCTTGACTCCGATTAAAGGATACAATCGAAGAAGGAAGCGTAATATTGTCAAATTGATTTTATTTTGCTGATTCATCATCCACACTTCAATTGGCAATCTCACTTGATTCTAGTGGGGCAAATTTCTGTGTAAAATTTGTGTAGTAGAAAAACATTATTGACAGTATCAATCACAGCAAGTCTCCAATTGAGCAGTCTTCATCGATGAAAAACTAATTGTAGCATCATTGACACCATATATTCTTTTCAATGCTGCAAAAACTAGCTTTATAGTAGCTCTTCCTTGACACTTTAGAAGCTAATAATTTTACTTTATTAAAAACGACACGTACAGTTGCATTATCTATTGCCATTACTTATACATAAGTGTTTAGTTTCAGCAGAGCATTCTTTTTTTCAGTAAGTTGGCATAAAAGGTCGCGTAAACTTACCTGGATGACATGGTACAAAATTTATTTTCAAAAGGTTGTACTACAATACAGCGCTGCAGTATAACATGGAAAAATACTCAATCCAACGTTGGTTTTACCCAAACAGCATAAAAATTATAGGTCATTTTTTCCCAACGTTGTTAACTGAATGCTATACATACGATTTTGATGGGAGTTCCTTTCTGCTAGGTTCTCATACTCATGCGAAAAAAATGCACACATGATTTTAACAAAAAGACAACAAAATATACACGTACAAAAATGGAAAAGCCTGGTTTGCAAGCAACAGTACATAATTTTATACAGGCGCCGTGCTTGTCAGAAACCCTTTAAACATTTAGTGTAAAAAGGCGTCATGACATTCGCGTCATTGTAAAATTGTAATCATCATTGATTAAAAATAAGAAGAAAATGACAAAAAACCTTCAGTTTAGCTGCTATCATCTTGTAAAATAATGATGATAGATGCGCGAACCACTAAAAAGCCATCAAGATCACGTGCATGGCAATATAGATATTTACGTTTCTTGATTTTTCAGTCAAGCTAAATCAAATTGTACAAGTATTTATATATCACGAATAAATGATTTTTAGAATAATTTTCTTTATAACACCAAAATACTTTTTGAAGATGCTTCTGAAATCGAGTTAGTCAGATGGTTTACCAGTTTCAACATTAAAAATAGATCAAGATGATTTATTAATATGTTGCATCATTATTAAATAATTGAATTAGTCACAGCCCCATTACAGACAGTGATGTCGTCGTTTGGACACATTTAACTCGTGAAATGAGTAAAAAGGGGGCTACTTCTGTTTTACGTCACTATATTAACTGTTAAATTGCTGCAGTGCAGTGTAATGGTGACGGTACAAGAGAGCTTGCTACCAGATATGCACCACAGCATTACATACATTAAATAATAATCATAACGTTCACATCCTTTTTAAGGTCCTGGGATCCAAGATAATTTGCAAATATTCTCATTTCATTATCGTGATTATTACTAACGTATGTGTCTGCTTCCCTCATATGTGTGGTTACAATTATTGCTATTATGCCTATGTATTCCGTAGCTGAAGCAAAAATAGCGATTTAACTGTTGTGTCTGTCTTTTTGTACATATTATGTCTGTCCATGAGCACGATCCTGCTCATACTAGTTAACCATTCAACGAAATTCAACACAACAATAATGTGGGGGTGGGTGTGCGCAATAGATTTTGGGCCATCATAACGGCCAGCCTCCAGGAGGCGGTGAGGTTGATAACGTTTTCACTCTGTGGCATGTGACGGCTCATTGGAAAGCACTTATTAAGTTAGGCAAGAAAGAATGCGCTGTGATCATTCAGCGACGTCGTCGTAATCCTTGCAATTACAGCAGGTTTACTCTCTATGCTCTAAATGGTCAAGGATGCTGTGGGGGTGGCAGTGGTTGAGAAGCGTGGCGTTTTATGACGTAGTTGGGGAAATGGACCAATTTCGTCAACACGACTGTATGTTTAGGTTTTATAGCTGATATTTGTCATTTTCACTGATCGTGACTACGTGCCAAGTTGTTGGATTGTAGTCCTCGGCATTTATTTTCATATTTGTGTGTATTTTTCCAACTTTTTTCTATATGATTCCAAACATCTCAACAATATGTGATTTAATTAAGAGGCCGGTTGTCCTGAAAACCAATACATCGTAAAATATGTAATTTGACGCTTCTTTAAACTCACATGTTTGTACAGGAGGTATTCCTAGTAAAAAGGCACTACGTACGGTAATGGTTTTTTGGGGAAAAAATCAAAGGCAATCGCTTTTCTTATAACACAATTATTTCTCATTCGTGCCTTGTCATTTGTTTGCAGACTTCGATAAAAATCATTCCTATCATTATCCATTTGAACAACACAATGTCTCAGTTAGTTTAACAATATGTATGTCAACCTGAGTGAACTGGAAAGAAATAGAAGCCATAAATGTACATAAAGCTGACCAGACATCATGAAAACGTACAAGTGCTAGCTAACAATATTTATGTTGCAACTAGCACATCGTTAAGGACGTGCATGTATTTTGAATTGTGTGATGTATACGTTGTATTGAGGTCCAGTGTTGACTTTTGACCTCTTTCCTGCATATCAACGAAGTTTGTTATACCATCCTGAACTTGAGCCTCCCACCAAGCTCCAACTCCAACGATCATCTAGTACTGTAACTCGATATCCTATTAGTAAATTTTTTTAGTGTCAAGAAACCTGATTGTGTTTTTGAATATTTTTGTTGTTGTTTTGCTATTGTTACATAACAACACAACTTTGTGCTGTTTTTGGTAATGTTCTTGGAATACCAGGAAATGTTCGTTGCATACTCGTAGGGCACACGTTTAAAGGATCTACTAAACTTTACAATCACTACTACATAATATTCCTATCAGCCTACAGGCCCAAAACACGACCTATTTTCTCAACCAACAACATTAACATTGCAAATGAAGGTTTTGCCGTGCACATCGACAAAAAAGCCGATAATAAATGTACGTACGGTAAATGGGACAAAATAAAATATTTTGTACGTGTGTGTGTGTGTTTGTGTATATTCAGAATGTGCAGTTATGCAGATATTAAAAAATCTAACTACATAATAAGTGAAATTGTTCCCTATACCTTCTTCGAATACCAAATTATTCTTGCATATAGCGTCCGTCATATAGTATCATGCATTTATCTGTTTAATCATCATTGCATTAGGATTATTATAATTATTGCTTCATCGTCATCACCTTTATCGTTCTTTACGAATAGTGCCAAAGATCATGTTTTGTTGTTTGTCGCTTTTTCAAAATGGAATTGCTGATGACGAATTTTTAGCTTATTTTTCAGCATACCTACCAACTTCACCAACCTTTTCATGCTTCATATAAGGATCTTTATTGTTGCTGATGAAATATAGGGATGTGAAATATCGATACAGCTACATATTTCATGACTCATATAAACATTAATAATAATAACAACATGACAACATTTCCATTCATTCATCTATGCATCCATCCACAACGCACTTGACCAACGATAAACATGAACCTTTTTTACTTCAGGTAGTAATTAGTAATGTCAAGCTTGAACAAGCTTTTTATAGAGGTTATTTACATTTCGGTAGTAAGAGAATTCATGACGCGAACTGTTGACTGTCGAATGCTGACCTAGCGATGCATGGCATTTTATATACAGACGCTGTTGTAATTAACGTTTTTCCTTGTCTTTCAATGCGTATGAGGACGACGAGGGATTATTCAAACTAAAATGCCATTTTTGGGGCCAACCTCAACGCGAAAGCTAAAGTGCACATAAAGTATGGGTACATATTATAGTTTTATGTGTGTGAAACACTGACCCCATGGAAAGGTTGAGTCTTGGTAGGAAAAAAGTAAGGTCAGCGTCACTCCTCTTGAACACCTCTGTGACTTGTCTAAGTTTTGCTTTCATCGTCTACTTTACTCAAGGTAGCAGGATAAGCTCTTTCCAGAAAATATAGGCAACTTTATTATTCATCCACGGTACCATGTTACTTACATCGCGGCATCAATATTTTTTCTCCGGGAAGCCATAAAATAATAGATAGATTCACTTACTTGTAGCCTTCCTTCCTTGTTTGGTTTTGTTTGTATTTACCATCATAAAAACAACATCAAAATCGTATCAAATCATATTTTTTTACATTAGTAAGCACTTTCGAATGCATCTATTGCTGTTTCATTACATGTTGTTGTTAATAGAGGAAATTCATTGACAACCGTGTGCATATCAATGAAGTTACAGTGATGAGAAAAAAAATAATTCAATTAACTAACGTTTACTTAAAATAAAGAAGCATAGACGAAAACTTATTTTATTATTGACGGAAGTTAGATTACAAAAGTTGATAGTAAATGAATTTATTGGACAACAGAAAGGTACATACATGTACTTTTTGCACTTGAATTTTTTAATCGGTTTTCACACCCATGGAAACTTTTCGTGAACATGATATGTAATAATCGCTATTGCACCGGCATACTTCGGCACTTTAACATGACCTTCATAGGACCAAAAACGAGATTTGATATTTTAGCGGAGCCAATACAAAACTGACTGAAATTTGACTAAGTTTTTGATACATTGTAATTGTGTATTTTGGACTAAAAATTTTGACTGTAGTATCTTGGAAGGAAATGTTTTTTATTTTTGTGAAATACGGAACTTACTTGCAACAATTACTTACTTTATGAAAAGGTATTCGAGGATGCGGACGTGTCAGAGAGCCGTGTTAAAGCGGTGAGGAGCATTGATACGTCTACTGCGACTGAGGAACCTCCACTGGAAAGAATTTCAAAGGCGCTCGAGGTGGTCACTTATTACAAAACAAACACAAATACAGAAAACAAAAAAAACAACGAAAACGCTAATGACAAAATACTAAAACATACATGGACGAACAAGCGACTTGATTAAGTCTGTGACGATGAGAGAAAAAAAACAATAACCAACGAGACGATGAGTTTGACTTATTATAATTTTATTGATTTCCAACTTCATTATTTATGATTACCAATATTTTAATAGATTTAAAAAAGTTAATCCTACTTTTCAGTAATGATTTTTGTTTTATCGTTGCTTTACTCATTATTCTTTCTCCTTTTACTGCTCCACTCCAAAAATCCTTTTTATCCTTATCCACTTTTACGTCTGTCCTAAGACGACGTTTTATTTTGTTTCCTTTTTTAAAAAAATACTTCATTATGTTGATAATCACAATAATTTGTCTTTTTTACTGAATATTGGTTTATCGTATGTCTCGTGGTTGACTGTGTGACGTCTCTGCTCTCTGACTCTGAAACAAAAAGATATTTAAATTTGCTTATACGTCAATCTTATTGTTGACAGGGAAGGGGTTTGTGGTTTTTATTGGATTGCAGATACTCCATATTTAATATAAATGCTTATCGCTTTTTGCTTCAATGCTTTACTTAATTGCAAAATATTAAATATAATAATATGTCTGGAGCTGGTAACTCCATTTAAATCGGTAGGAGCCAGGTTTCATTAGACAAAATTATAAATAATTTGTGAAATGGATGCCCAGGGTTGCTATCCATTCCAATATATGTACCTACACACGCTATTAGTTCACATCATACCATTTACTTAACCATGAAGCAGTAGGCAGACATGCGTAAAGACTACAGGAAAACTAGCTTCTGCAATAAAATCTTTTACATAGCTTCCAAAGCTAGTCCTGACGTTAACAAATACTTAAACTCTATAAACTCAGGAAAAAATGGTTAAGTGCATTAGATGGTAACTCTTCAGAAAAAAGATTTCGTGTACAAGCGTCCCCTTCCCCAGAAACCATTTTACTTGCACGCGCTTACAAACTGGTAGTCTAGAAGAATCATAGGTATTAGAGCAGGAAGCTTGACCAGTATCTAGACGTCATTTATTACCCAACATTGCCAGTACTCAGTCAAAAATTACTATTTCTCTGGAACTAAACGCTTAGCTACAATTGCTCCAGTTTCATTACGCAATAAATAATTGGTATTGTAAAGCTAACCATTATGTAACCATTTTTTAAATAAAAAAATGCAACAAAATTGACCATATATCACACTTCGGTACGATGAATGAATGTTATATAACGCAGCACAGAATATGCCGCCCTTTTGCTTGTCTCTAGCGAATATTGTTACCCAGAGATTTCAAAGGAACAAGTATACGTACCATTACCATTCACACAAGAGATTTCACACAATTTTATAATGATGACCATTATGGCAAAGCTTTATTATATAGTTTGTGTACATAGCGGTGCGAGTATGTATTTTATGTGGTTCACTAACTCTCCCATTTTTGATATTCCTCTGACAAGGTCATCCACCTTGATTATAAACTGTGAGGATAGCTGAAATAAACAATAGTCTTGTGCTGTCTAGAGTAGCAGAAGCAGATAGAAGAAGTACCTCTTTTTCTTCATCAGCGTAGCACCCACGTCACATGATCATTACCATCTCGATCATTCGCTGGTACGCTTTTAACAGTTTTTTAAGCACAACAAAATTGAATCGTTGTTGATTTGTCAGCCACATCGTATCCAATACCCTTACACCACCAGCAACGTACGACAACCAACCAGCCCAATAACCTAGTAATTTGCTGCTCTAATTTTCATTTTCTATGAAAAGTGCAAGTGGTATGAAATAAGAATAACATTATGCCGGGTTGATCTTGAACCTTGGGAAGTTACGTAAACTGATTCACAGGGTTTTTACCTTCATTAATGTATAGGCATGTGTATTGAATATTGTACGTTGAAATTATATACATGCAGTATATGTTTTTGCATTCAGCTTACGACCATTACATTAGGGTTTAAATAACAATGTTAAGGAAAACAATCGTATTATAACGAGAAGACGTCGTACCAGCTACCTACAGAATTAAGATAGGAAACATCAGGAATTTTGGAAGTGACATTTTTAATAGTTTTCCAAAAACTCAAAATGAAAACAGGAAATATTTGTGATGAGCTACATTTTTATTTTTTGTCAGGGCAAGCATTTTAAATAGCTATCGTGTAGGATTGACCGAATACTTTTTTGGCTAATTAATAATTGCAAATTAACGCGGTTTTGAATAGAAGATGTGTAAATCAATACTAATGCTTTATTAATGAAAGGAAGAAATAATGAATAAATTTGGGAAAAGGGAGATTTAAAATTTACAGGTATCAACTCTCTCTCTCTCGTAGACCGTCGCCCAATGAAGCATTCACGGACCCAACAAAAGTTTTAAAGCTTCTGTTTGTGTAGAGCTGTGATGGATAAGACTATTTATTTATTTATTTTATTTATTTATTTATATTGTTATTTATTTGACTTGTCTATTTATTTATTAATTTTGTAGACAATTGAACGCTTTTAATTTATTTATTTATTGAGCCAACACCATTGGACATTCGACAAAATTTGAGAACAAATCACTTGCTTTTTCAAAAAAGGGCTCGCTTTTATATTAAAACAAATCTGTCTGCTTAGTGTTTCTATTCGAGTAAAATAATTTAGTCTTTTGTGTTGTGTATCTGTCCTTCGCTGCATTGGAAATAATTGTTAAAAACAAAAGGACGTTTCCAAGACTTTGGGATCTGGTTTCAAAAATTTGGGCAATTCCGCAATTCAAATTTTGGAAGGATCCAGTGTGGCTGCAGAGCAGGCTTTGGGTACTGGTGCTCGTATCGTCACGGGTGTAGCTGAAACGGCAGCGGAAGCCGCTGAGACGGGCGCTAGAAAAGCTATTCGTATTGCAAATGTGAGCATCACCATTCAAAAGTTATACAAAAACGAACAAAAAATGTTGTTCGGAAATTTAGAGTATTCCTTTAAGCTTTAGTTAGCGAATAGCGTTTACAATTACATTAAGTTGATTTTTTTGCTTTTTAATATCTCTTTCCCAACATTAACGCTACAAAAGTTTATTAACCTGACAAATTACCTAATATACCTAGTATGATGATCACTCTAGTTTTTCATCAAACAGTACCCTTCATGTCAAATTAGATTTAGCTCATACCACTTAGCGGTAGGCAGCCTGACCAGATATCATAGCCAAAATATCGTGTACACTTTCTTTAGCCTTCGCCATGTACTCCTTACTTTAGGAAGAAAAAAATGGGCCTTAACATAGAAAAAAATGTGTAACGAAACAAATTGGAAGACCCATCATCATGTTATATGTTGGAGTAGCTATACCCTTTATTGCTATAGTAGCTATGACAGGGCTGAAAAAATATTCGCACGCTCACCTCCATTTTGGGTTTCCCTTGACGCTATTGCGCTGGTTTGTATGCACATATTATGTGCATTTGATACCTTATTGTCGTGTAGCAGTTGTCTTAAGTATCATCTCCCTCCCTCCTTTATGTAGACCTCTGGCGCAGTATAAAAAACAGGCGACAATGTTCAATTAGAATAGCCAGTTTAAAATAGCATTTATTTAAGATTTATTTATTTCAAGCACGCATTATTCGTATTAATAATTGCACGCAACACGCAAGCCAAAATGTAAGCTAAATTACCGAGCATTGCCATAACTACTAGCTGCAGACTAGAGATTTTTTTACTAAAAATCTCCCTTTTTTATTTATATGTAGTATATTTAATGTACAAGGAGCAGAGCGAGCGTGCGAGTGAAAGGGGCTTCTCTACTATATTATTTAGCACAGCAAAAAATTATTTATTTTTTTGTAACTTATTATTATTATTTACCTAATTTGCATAGTATGCGACAAGAGTCATGAAAGTGAGCTTGACGACTGAATAGAGAGTGAAAGAGAGACAATCGATTTTTATTAATTTTACCTACCTGTAATCGCTTACTTAAGGTTGCATTTTGGAAGCCACTATTGATTTAGGTAACAATGAACTGTTAAACGGAGTGTGGACACAAAACACGTACAACAAGAACAACAACTGAAAGGACACATGATCACAAACGATGACAGATTGTTTTGGAAACAGAACGTAAAAAACGAAACGAACAGAGTTGAGATACACGAAATTTGATTGATTGTGAATGGACGACCGAGCGCGATAATCCATATTACACTCCTCTCTATTAGCATAATCAGCTAGTAGAGAGCAATCAATATACAATTGATTTTGATTTCTTTTGGACGACGTGGTTTTCATAACATTATTTTTCGCTATTTTTTTCTTTCAATACTATTACTACTACTACTACTACACCACAATTTAAAGAAAAAATCTTTATCTGACGCCTTTCCTACCACCCATTTTTTATCTGTGAAACATTTTACAATCAGATGTTTTAAATATATTGTTGTTGCGTATTATATCCAGAACCTCCAGTTACTTAGGAAATTTAGTTCGCTTGCAGCGTCGGAAGCGGCCAAAACCAACGACGCGACGGCAAAAAACGTAAATCATTCCAATTTTATTCCACACCAGAGTTTATCATTTCCCTTATTTTTCAAGAGATTTTATTTATTGCACTTCACCCTGTAAAAATCCTTTTTTAGAAAAATCACACCTGATGTGTACTAGTTTTTTTGTTTATACGTTGCTGTTGTATTGATTGTTGATTTCTTTTCCCGTTGTCTTACTCGTTGTAATTGTACTAAGGTAGTAAGTAGGTTGCGAATATTTAAATGTGTACAAAAATAATCTGTAGGTAGTTTTCGCAACGAACGTTGTGCTGTTAAGTCTCATGACTCTTATTCATTCACCGTATCATGTTGACATGTATAGTAATATTATGTTTATAGAAGTATACAGTCGGTTGACTTCTCTGTAATTAATTCTAGCTTCCCCAGGTATGTTTACGAATTACGTCGTTGACATCAGAACTTAGAACGTGTTGACGATTTTATGCACAATAACTCTCAGCCGTCAAATTTTACGCTACTCTTATTAGTTGCTCTCATCAATATTTTGTGTAATTACTGTACATTTTTACGGTTATGGTACGACAAACTCTTATTACTGCACACCATGGCCGCCTTATGTAGTATCGGTCATTAAAGCTACTGTGTGTTGTACTTTTCATTATCAACAACAGAATTTTCACCCATCACAAAATGTCCATCTTCAATGCATCATGAAGGCACCATGCAAAATGCAAATATGCGGCTATCATAAAGTCTCTCTATATATACACTTGGATTTTATTCCTTTCGATGATGTATGAATTGCATTACTTTCGATTGGACACATTTTCATCTCTGCAAATTGTATTTATCTTCCCTTTTTATTTTTTCTAGCACCCTTTGTATCTACTATTTAAATTGTATCATCCAGATGCATGTCTATAAAAATTGCATATTATTTATAATATTCTTCTTTAATGTTATATAACATCATTATATATTATTTGTTGGTACTACAAACATTGTATTGCCATTTTAGGTGTACAATTGTATATTATGGTATATTATGTTATATAAAATCTGTGTACTATAACATTTCACAATAATGTCTCTTGTTTTCTTCTTTCCTGTAATACTCGTTCTTTCTAATCCTTTCTCTTTTCTTTCCTGTCGGGATACCCAAAGAATCTTTGATTCAGCTTACTAATATTTGACTGGTATATTTGACGTACACAGGGTGTTGCCAATACATTGACCCAAGGGACGAAGACCTTGGTTGAGACCAAGACCAGCTTGCTCAAAGGACTGACTGGCTCTGTGCCAAGTTCACTTCAGGCTGACGCTTCCTCCACAAATGAGGCTGTTCAAAGGAATGAGCGTGGCTCCGCATCTGGTGGATACAGTGGATACCCTTCATCTTCCTATGTAAGCATCCATAACGTAACGACAACCACTTAAAATCAAACACAACACTTAATTAATCTCATTTTTTATATATTTTTACAACAACTTTGCAATGACAACAATAACAGTATCATAACAGTGGTAACAAGTAACACCAAAAAACAGAAGACGGTTTACTGTCTTCAGCGTGCACAGTATGATTGAATTCACTCACCCACATCATCATCATCACGAATAACTACACAAAAAATTTCTTTTATTTGACTTGACAACCATTGTGTACTTTGCAGTACAAAATGTGTTCTGTATTACTTTTAACGAAATTACTCCACCAGCTAAACAAGCAAAATAATAAATTATGGTATATGTAAATATTAACAGTATTAAAATTCTATTACTACAATTAACGCGACATTCTCTACTGTCGCCTACCTTTCAATGTCCAATAGTAATAATGTTGTGTGGTAAGTGAACAAGATTTAATTGGTTACCTGCATGGTTGCACTTGTGGAGAAGTTGATTAATACAACCAAATAAAAAATGGTACGAAAGATGCATGCAAAGAGTAAATTTTGCAAACCACACGTTAAATATGAAAAAACCACAAAAAATTTCTCAAAGTAAAAATTTCGCATTTACAAGGTTGCCCTGCTTTGATTGAAGTGGTTGTTTGAGTGATGATGATCTGTGGTGTTGACGAAACACGAAATTCACTGTCTTGCAATTTAGCGCCTTAACATTGCACTTCAAAAAAATGGCATGTTAACTCGATAAGGAGTTTTTTAACTACCGAGGTATACGTGTTTGTTTATATGCTTGTGTTTCAATTTCTAGGGACCCAACTCCGTCTCTGAAACCCCCAACAACTTCATCAACGTTTTCTCCCAAGCTGCCGCCAACACTGTTAACTTTGGTACTCAGTTGCTCAACAGTCTTGTCGGAGTTGCTGCCAACATTCTTCAGGTAAGCTATACCATAAATTAGCGTAGTCAAACATACGATTAAAAATGCACAATCTCAAAAAAACATGAAGTGGGAAATTAATATATCATCACATCAGGTAATGAGCACGCGTTAATGCTACAACTTAACAAAAATGCCCTCTCAATAAGCCAAATTCGCAAACAAATACGCATTGTTAACTTTTTACTTTTTGAATACCTCTCCACCGTCGTTATCGCACTTTATATTTTGAAGCAAACGCATGCCAAAGGATTCCTTTAAAATCATACAAATAATATGTACTATTGCAAACCGATTTTTTATGGCATTCAGAGCTGGATCATTTTTTTAATGAAATGACTACCTACTCGAAATGCCTGTGTGCTTATAATAATTTTAAATTCATAAGTCAGATTTTAAAATTTATCAATTATTTGTCTATTGTTGGTACATATTGTTGTACGTCTTAAGACCTTACGTAACAAATTTTCAAAGCTTAGTGCTGATTGCGTTTGGCAGCACAACTGTAAAAAGTAAAATACATTCAACTTTTCACGTTCTTTTGCATGTTACATTATGTATTTTGCATAGAGTAGGGATGTCAGCGTTAAAATGGGTACAATAATTGTTTCGTAGTAACAAGTTTTTGATCACCTCCTTCACTCCATACACACAGTGACAGAACGGTCAAGTCATCCACATTAATGGTATTGATGGTGAGATGACCACAGAAAGAGGGGTACTTATTGTTGGGTACCTTAACGAAAAGGATGCTGTTTGAGTGAATGAATATTGTGTGTGGTGCACAGGAAGACTAGCTTGACTTCGTATTGTTGCCGCAATAATACGATGATGTTACCTGAAGTTGATGAGATGAAGGAATGCATAATGCAGCTTAGGTGTGTGCTATAAAAGTTTTTTTTCTCGCTGATGATGCAAACCGCCAACAAAATAGGAATAAAAATATTGATAATGGAGTGAGATTGTTGCTCCTTGGCATTTAAAAAGCGAGTGCATTTCTTCGTGTTTGCTCATGCTGACATAGTCAGCAGCAGCAGACATCAAATTGATCATCTAAACGAAACAAGGAATCAACTGATAATTTTTTTAAAAAAATATATGAATGTATGGCGAGAGAAGTTTCTTGTTGAGTAATTTATTATTATTATTATTATTATTTTTATTATATTATGAGATGCGCTACACGGGCTGCATTTTTACGGCAACGATAAAAACACTATTATGTACGTTGTGTTGCTTAAAACGTGCAGTAGCGATATGACAATGTATGGGTACACGGAATCTTAAGTAGTTTGAACATTATGTGTACGTTATGCAAATTTTTGACAAGGAGAAATTTTAAGTTATATTGCGTACAATCGTAACCCATTAGTTGTATATTGTTAGTATGCTGTGGTTGATTTGATTTCTTTGAAATTCAGTTTTGCTTTAAAAAATTCTCTAGTAAAGTGCCGGTGGCCTGTCATTGCTGGGGAATATTGCATGTTTAATTGTGACTGATGTCAGAAGATGATTGTGCTAATGATATATTGTGTTTAAACGTTAAATTTTTCAGGGAACCGTGTCCACTCTGTTGAGTTTGCTTAACGCCAAGGGTCAAGTTGTTGGTGCCGTTGTCCAATCTGCCCCACCAGTACTTGCCAGTGTAACGAGAACGGCTGGAGATGTACTCGCTGCCAAGGCCAGAATCTTCGGAGCTGTAACCCAGGTAGGAGCCGCTGTGGCCAATTCTATCGGGAACCTTGCTGCCAACCATGCCAATTCATTAAATTCTGGTAGCGCGGGTAGTTACGGACCACCAAAGGGTGGCTATGCCTAAGCTTCCTTCATATAATTGACCCAAAATATTACATAAAATGATACCATATAAAAGTGAATACGTGTATGGGGACGTTCAACGACTCATCATCATCTTCGTCAATGTCAACTTCTCATCAACACCAACATCGGCATCTTCATCCGTTTCAAGAACATCCACAGACACAAAAACAATTTCTCTTCCATTAATACACAATTTAATTAACACTAACAGAAAAAAACACAATACATACACTTTACATTTTCAATTAATGAAACTACATACTTTCAGGAAGCTTTATCAGAGGTGTAATTATAACAACAATTAATATAGTTGTAACGATATTATAAATTAGGTATTAATTTTTTCTTTTAGACAAGCAAAATAAACTGCTCGCTAAATGTTTATATGAACACTTACCAGAAGGGTAGATTAGTATTGTGTTAAATAGCTGATTGACACAGCAGTAAACAAATACGTAGTAGTAATGGAAAACGTTGACTGAATCTAGAACAGAACCGAATATTTACAACCATCTTTTGTATACTAACAAATGCAATCATGCAGTAGACTATTAATACTTGTAACAACACAGGCAATTGTAACGAAATAATGCTATCGATATTGCTTGAGTGTATATTATGTAGGTATTTCAAGATTGCGTGAAGTATCAAGAGAATATGCTTTTTTCACTTCAACCTTTCAGTTTAGCTGATACTTTATTTAATTACTTTTCGAAAATAAAGACCTTCGTTGCATTAAGATGCTCACCAAAACCTTGAACTCTACAAATTATACAGTTAAACACCAACCAGTTCATATATTATTCGACACCTATGTAATTACATAAATTACAATTTTACACGTCGTCGTCATCAACATCATTTGTCTCAACTGCCACCACCAACACGAGTTAATATAGACGATTAATTGTACGTTGTAATAATGAAAAAGAATATAATTGCGACAGGGCAGTAATGAAAGAGACGAAATTTAGTAATTTGAAATAAAAAGAAACAGTATCTCACACTTACTTTTAAAAAATACATGTTTATCACAATTACTGTACTTTACACACACAAACATACTTTTCTTTCAAGATTTAGGGTACACAGAAAACTTCAAACAATTACATTATAAGAAAACATTACAACCATACCCACAGATGAAAACTGAAGGAAAAAAATAATTCGATCACCAAAGGCGAACGAACAGAAACAAAAAATAAACACCAAATTGTTATTAAAATACTACGACATCAGTCATAATAATCATCGCCGCCATAATTTAATGAGCAATGTCCCCATATTACGCAATATCGCGAAAAAATATTGAGGTTGTCTGACAGCAATATTATTATTAATGTCATTATTATTATCGCCATCATCATCAGAACTGGCATTATCTTCACTAACTAAACAAAACGCTTTAACTTGCTAAAAATATGAACGACATTAGAACGCTTGCTCATTTTTATACTTTGGTGAACCAACAAAGTAAGCAGTTTTAAATTAAACAAAAGGAAATACGACATACTGATATAAACAATATCGACAAAAAATTCGTTCGACCAAACAAAAGTTTGCTTAAGACTAGTATTACGATGGTTTTTCCATTCAAAAACAAAAAAAAAGAATTTAAAACATTTAAACAGTACGACTGCACTTGCTTGTTCTAACGCGTGTAAAACGATTGAGACTCCTTCAGTTAACTTACTGATGACGGCGACGAACACGTGTAAAATTGTGTGTGTAAATATGAAACGTTTAAAAAGCCATAATCAATCTTAATTGAATTGATAATTTCCACCAGGAACTGGAAATTATAGATTACTGGGATTGGTATGACATGGAAACGAAATTTTGTTGCAACTGTCTTTGTTGACGATAGGAATTCGGGTTTTGCAATAAACGTGTATACTTTACTTGCTATATGTACTTACTAACTTTTACTGCACCAACTATTACTACCGTCAACCGTTTAAAAAATTAAATTTGTATCATCTGTGTTTTTACATAACTAAACTAACTTTACAGTAATACTCAGTGACACTATGTAAACATGTAAAGCACTTCCCTTTACACAGGGAAAACAAAACTGAAATTATGATAACGTTACTGATTCTATTGTGGAATGACAGTTAGGGAACCGATTCTGAATTCTGTTATTAACTCTGAACTGCTTTAGTAGTATGTATACACGACACACACACACTATATCGACAATGTTGTTCGTTAATCTATTTTTCGCATAATATCTATCTAGTTCTTAAATGTATAGCGTAGAGTATGGCTGCGTTTGTGCATGTATGTGTATTACATTGTTAGTAAGACAAACATGTACAGTTTTCAAATATAAGATACTTATTTACTTGACCGCTAATGTTACAAGACCTACACATACAGATTTTCTACTACTGTCGTCAAGGAAACCGGTGTAATTGGTAAAACCCTTGTTTAAGATTGTTACTGACTGTTTGTGTCACTCAATCGGAGTAACTTGACTTGTAAAACTGAGAAGTTAGAACTACGTACATACTGTCAACCTGACGTGAACTGTAAACAGGTACAGATTAGAGGTGGTAACAACCTTTACGATTTTTTATTTTATTTGAAATGTCAGGGTAGTTGGTTAGTGTGAATGAATATTGACTGAGTGCTGCTCAAATGAAGTTCAGTGTTTTTTTAGGTTTTAGACTAGTTTAGGAGAATAACTGTTTTTGTTTGTTTTTGTGTGTAGGTCACGATTATATATATATGTTATTTTTTTATAAAGAAATACAAAAGTCATAAAATCTATTTAAATTTTAATATTACATAGAAAGATGTCATGGGAACAATTTACTGTACTTTTTCATTTACGCACGGAACCAAAAATCATAAAAATAAAAAATCTATTAATTTTCAAAGATAATTGAAATATTTTTTACCTTACAAGCATGAGTTTTTTTTAAATGAGTAGGAATAATTTAAATAAATTGGGATCTTATTGAGTTTTGAATTAAGCTAGGTTTTTTAATTTCTAACAATATTTTGTAGTGTACTAGTTTTCCAGACTGTCGACTCGACATAATAGAATTTACCTTAACCTCTTGACACTAAAATCTTTAGATAAACCGCTTTTTTTGCTTTGGAATACGACAAGACGCTTTTTGTCTAAATTAACATTTTCATTGAAAAAGTCATTTGCGCAGCTTACACTAACCAAAATTTACTGTCGGATGAAGTACAATTCTGTCATTGTTGAAAATGGTGAGGATTCTTCCTAGTCTACTCTAGTTTTTAAGATTTCAGGTGGTAGGTAATGTTAGCTTTACTTTTATGGCTGGGAACTATTTTAAATAAGTTTCAAGTAGTTGGTAGAAATAATACGGAAAATATTCATTTTACATTTAGATTCGAACGACCAGGTTAATTAAAGAGAACTAACAAAAACAGTAATTTTTATGTTAATGTTACCTCCATTCACATTTTATTGTGATATAGTTGTATTTGTACATGAACGTGACTCACAAATTATCTAACAAGTGTGTTTACAGACGGGCAGGTATGCAATTTATTTTGTTGTACTGAAAATGATCCAGTTAGCAACAGTGGATGTTGTAGACAACAGACGACTATATACACTACAATTTGAAATTCGACCGAAGAAAAAATCCGGAAAAC
>JAHZNB010007103.1:0-17071 GCA_027744295.1 Callyntrura guangdongensis | reverse complement strand
TACTAATAAGTTCAATCCATGTACAGAAACTGATTCCAAAAGAAAACTTATTGAATTGGAACACGTAAGGTAGAACAAAAGACAATTAAATTTTCCGCTTCACCATAAACCTCAGTGAATCAAATTAATGGTGTTGTATTGATTGAAGCTTTACCCTCAATATACGACTGAATTTCAGATAAGTAACGACTCTTAATAACTAATAACTTAATACTTACGTAGAGCATATCAATTATTATTAAATTTCGTTAAATGTACTACTTTCTATAAAATCCGCTATCCAGCCGCCGACATCTAGAATAAATAACATTCGTTAAATTTTTATTTTTATTATAAAACGGACCCAGGAGGAGGGGTTTAGCACGTTATTTTACTTTTTAACCCTGTTTTTATTGTAATTCGTTACCGTTGATGTCGAATGCTTTTTCCTTCTGTTTCTCTACGCTTCGCAGAAGGAGGTGGCGCGCCTCACACGCCAAAAGGTTAGTTGTTCTTAGAAGCGACTGCATGTCATTTAATTTAGCGCCCGACATCACAAAACTACACCGGAAAAGCGGCCGTCGCTACATGTAAACGGGTCATTTGTTTGTTCCAGTAATCTGAAATCAAGTATTGCATGCGATGCAAAATGCAATAAGGCGCTTTTGTGATTATGCTGAGATCGCAAAGTCGAACAAACAGTGAAACTAGTAACATTAGATGGGCAAAATTATTCATCAAATACAATTTTGTAGCAGGCAATAAAATACTCCGACTTTCATTTTGTATTTGTAATGTTGATGTGCGCTTCATTCACGTCACTGGGCATACAATACATGATATACCATTTCGTGTGCCTTACTCATGACGATGTTGATGATGATCACGTTTATTTTCATTTCCAAACTAATTTCCTTTAACAGATGTCGTTTAAAAATTCATGGTTATGATATGAATCCTTTTCCGAGAAAAAGGAACCTTTCAAACTTGACTCGTCTCTTAGAAAGAAATATTTTGGCAAAAACAAACTTTTAAGCCTCCTCAATTTACCCAACTTGCGTATTCAATTGAAAAGTTTGAGCAAAGAAAAAATAAGAAAGGCTGACAGGAACCTTCAAAAGGGGGATTTGTATAAGAACTCTCAAACCATAGGTATTTAAATAAATTGTAATCAACGTTCAATTTCACCACATGGAAGAATTCACAAAACAGCGCCGTGTTGTGGTACGAGTCCACGACATTGAAACAAACACGTTCTCTCGAAATGCGTTTTAAACTAGCGAATAACCTTGAAATTAATGCAAAACGTTGTACGAGATCTTTACGACAGAAACTTCCTGCTAATTTGAATTTATTGCTAATTGAAGTTTAGAAACTTTGCAAAATTATTTCCTGTCCATACCATTAAATACTACGTACCTGTAAATACAACATGTTTGATTTATTTATGGTACTCCTCTCAATTTAATAGCTTACGGGAGCAGTGAAACGAGAATAAAAATGTCCAATTACTTTCAATACCGGTATCTACCTATTACTGCACATATCAAACCAAAGAGATTTTACTTTCAACTTTTATAGCTAGTATCATTTATTTACATTAGCTGCTCCCCTTTTCCATGTGCCTAAAAACAGCAAGCTAACTATTCAAAACTAAGGAAAGTTAGATAACAATCAATAAGTGGTTGCAAAGCAAAGCCCCTTTTAATATTTACTTTTATACGTAAAATAACAAACAAGCTAAATCATGGATACCAAACTGCCGGATACCGCATTAGATATGTACGTCCTTTACTACTGATTCCTACCAACCATTCTCTCATTCGCTTTTTTCATTCTTACGCATAATTTTTCTGCCTGGTTGACTATCCAAATATCAAACCTCCCCAAAAATATGGTGCGTGTCGCAGGTAACTTATGCAGCTGTTTTTCGCCATAAATTGTGCTTTCTGCACAGGTAGTAACTTCCATTATGCACCACGCTAAGGTACTTGGACAAACGCAAACACTGCAAAGTTTACCCAGTTAGTACGTAACGTAGGTATAAGCCGCATTATCCTTTAACCACAGTATCCATGCGGGGTTCTGTTAGATAGGTCGCTCACCTTTATCTAGGTCTCTCCCCTGGTTGCTAGTTGTCTGTCCGAAAAACTCACGTGGAGGTAATTTTCACTGACATTAAAGTTACAACGCAAACTTCAGATTTGTACTTGTCTTAACCACTTCTTTAAGCCATATGATAACTGATAGCTATCAACACGCAGGGGAGCTAATACTGTACCAATACATTCCTTCACGCATCAGTACTCCCTGCTGAGCATTTAGCAGACAGTTCTGTTAGTTACCACCGAAGTAATACGAATGTGTTCAATCATTGTACCCTGGTTTACTCAAAGAGTACACGCTCTGTAAGCAGAGTGGTGAAAAAAGTCCTTGTGGGATCGGGATGGTTATCCGATTCACGCACAATTTCACTTTCCCTCCACGAACAAGAAAGTGCCTTTTTCTTACAAAAACTAACGACGTGGTCATTGTTAGGTTAGGAACATTCTTTGTTTGCATACAACACACATTAACTTGTATTTTTGCTGATGTTCACATCTGCCCGGGTTTGATACGTCAATATGACTTCATACAAAACATTGGAACTTTCCTGCCGATTGCGTGCAGCCAGCTTGGTCCTCAACGTAAACAAATGCGGTGTCAACCTGCGTGTCAGAAATAAGTAATGTTTGTGTTGCGTTGTGCCAACGGCTATTTTATTTGTTTATGGCCATAATGTAGGTTCGATTGTCACACTGATGGCAAGTCCAAATTACGGTTGTGCAATACACCACCAGCCTTGACAAAGTTATTAGAGATGGTTGGCACAGCCAATAGAAGTTTTGTGTTTGATTTCTCGGAACAAATGTTCCTGAAACAAATCAAAAGAAAAAGAGAAACAAAGGGGAGACGAACAAAGGGAAGGGACACAAGGCAAAAATGGTTTAGTAACCTATCCTCGTGTCAGTAGAGTTTGGTAAATCAAACTCTCTTGAAAAGGAAGTTTCCATACATTTTCAGTTGCAACATTATTCATTCCTCCCACGACACCTTATACTCATGCCAGGTAAATAAAATATATGATTTTACTTTTATTTCTCATCACATTTCCCGACACCATAGTAGAACTGTGATATTTATGTAACTGGGAAAACTCTACAAACAGCAAAAATTGGGCAATAACAGGAAACCGCCACGGCTACTGGTAATTTAGAACCACAAATGGGTGAAAACTCATGTTTTGAAACCTTTGTTGTTACTTTGATGGCATTTTTAATGCTCAGAACTCAGTGGTCCGTCATGTGCACATATATGTACATTCGTTTGTTTGCTCGTCTGTCATGTATTATTCATGTTAGTAGGCGTCTGTTTAAAGAATACTGAATATACAGTGGGACAAAATGGATAAAAATTGAAGCTGGAAAGTGGAATTCGCATATCACACAAGGAGTTTTCTCAGAAATCAATGGAAGTTCGTGCCACAAAGCTAAGGCAAAGAGGTCGCTCTTTTTTTGTAAACAGTTTGATGATAAAAGTGTAAAAAAGCGGTTAGCAAACTGTGATATTATTTAGTTGTCAACTTTAGTACTGATAAGCCATAACATGGCAAGCAACTCCACTAATGCGTACAAAGACACCAATATTTTTGTCATCAACTAAAGTTCATCAGAGTTTATTTGGGAACGCGTGTCTAATATCGATTGGAATTCGCGCCTTTCTCCGGCTTTCACCAATATAAAAAAGGCAACGCGTGCATAACTGTTGATTTATGCGTAAACTGCGGCAGTAAACATGTGAATTGTGGACTGAGTCACTGTCATGGCATGACATGATGATATTGAATGCCAATATAAGGTAGAAAAAGTGGGTCTACGCATTGTGCTCAATTTATGAATGAACGTGTGTGGGTGTGCCAAAAAAATAATAATAATGCGCCAACATCGACTACCTCACGCACTGGTTCCCGTAATGTGGCTCACAGCTCACAATCAACTATGTTTGTATCAAGCATTTCCTAGCACCATTTCATTAACGTCATAGTTCGTTCCCACAATCAGAGTCAGTGAACGATTTTCTTGAAGTAACATGTCCGAAGTCCTAGGTTTACCGCGATAGCAAAATATATCTATGCCATATAGTACAGTTGTTCTTATTTGCTCTGTGTGAACTATCAACGTTAAAATTACTTTAGTATCGAAGACTCCATACACGTGCACAACTGACCGTGTATAATGTTTCATTTGAGAAAAATAGAAAACAAACTACTAGGAAGGAAAGAACTGAAGAATCGGTTGATATAAATAAAACGAGGTGACTTGTTAACTAGAAATGTGTTGCCATCACCTATACTGTTCCTTTCGTTTCACTGCAACTTTGTTTTCTTCTCACAAGAAACAAATGAACGTAAAGAAGGGAAAGCAAAAATGACTGACTTAAACCTGTTTATAAATCAAATTGTGTTTATTTTGCCGCTCACCAACCCTTTTCGTATACACATTGAGAAATGTTTACAAAGTGTGCAATGAAGTGAAATGCTGAAATGAGTATAATATTTATTTTATTCATCATTCGACTAGCTATACCGCAGCCTCAGCGTTTAGATTGACCGTAGGGGATTTGGCTTTCGTGGGTAATCGACATCCCGATAAGATGTTCCAACATTAACGTAGGCCACCATATACATGGTTAGACCCACATACTCATCGAATGTATTAAGTAGCTATACGTAGGTACACTTATATATATTTATATATTATTTTATCCAAAGAAGTTCTAGTAAAGTATCAAAAGATATATAATACAACTTAGCGGAAAACCAATGCCCGACGGAGCCGGGTTCTGGCCCAGTTTGAAGGAAAGTTGGATTGCATAACCGTAGGACCTTGTGCACAAAAAGCTACACAGGAGCATAGAGAATGGCCTTCACACGTCACGGTTCCAAAGTCGTGTAGATTCAACATAAATGTAAACCGATAAAATAATTTGCTTTGGTGCAAACTTCATGTAAAACAGCAAACAACATTTGAACATAGCAAATTTAGGTAATATGACCAGTAATCCTGTTGGAAAAATTACTTCAACAAGTAAATAAATGTGTTGTATTGTATAAATTAGTTGTACTGCACTTCCCGAACCGCAGAGAAAACATTTCCGATTGCACCACCCGTTGAAAATTGGTACGGAGGGGAAATGATGATGGTGCTATATAGTCACCGGTGGTAAATAATAACCTTCCAACAGTTCCAACGTGCCAGTGTCTTTGAATAGAGATGCTGTATTACCACGGCACACGGGTACGTTTCATTGTAAGGTGGCAAGCTACTTTCTTGTAAAATCAAAGCAGCGAGTTTCGCCTCGTGTGCATACAGAGACGCTACGCTCAGTATCACAACATTGTTCAAGGGTGTCTATACTATGATCTGTTGCTAACATAACAGCAAATTGAAACAACGGCAGGGAAACCCACTCGGGGTTTCCTTACTGGAAAATGAGGAAGGTTTCTACTGTAAAAGCAACGGTTGTAATAAAATGAGAACAAGTCTTTCTCTTTCCCCACTTCCTACTTGCAGATTACTCGTATGTAAAAAAAAGTTTTTCGATGTTGGCAATATAGTAGTCCTGAAGGAGTCCTCCCTGCAACACCTTGGAAGTTTGAGATGTGAAGTGCATATTATTATATAAACCTGGTATTCTGGTATGCGCTACGTCGTTTTATGCTACCCTTCCGACATTGCCAAACCACAATTTACGAGGATAAAAAAATTCTCTCCTTTCTTTCCCTCCAGACTTTAGGCCTGTGGCATAAAAATATGAATAGTTTGTTAATGTACGAATATATATGCAAACATTTAACATACATAGTGCATACTATGAACATTTTATAGTCTGCTTCTGTTCTGTATGCACTATTTCAATATGGCATTCATTGAAAGGGGTCGTAATATAAACCTTTACAAAATTATCAGCAGCGTAGACAACATGAAGCTTTAATGCGTATGTAAGGATGAAACTTATTAGGTCTTCTTAAGACCTATTAGTTTTACTAGGTGGTGCCTGTCTACTGTCTGTATGTCTGTCCGCACGATAACTCAAAAACTAAGTACATAAGTAAAATTTTCAAAGTCCGTTTTCGCCAATCGATAGGTATGGACCAATGGGGCACCATATATAGAAAATCTGGTGATTTTGGCGCACATGAATCCAGAATAGTATAGCGAGGATAGCTACTAGCAGTTTGCCATCCTCGCTATGCTATTTTGGATTCATGTGTACCAAAATTACCAGATTTTATATATATGGTACAACTTTGGTATGAACCATAGCTCGGATAAGTTCAAAGATGGGGGTTTGGGGTCAACCATGCGGTCACTTTTGAAATCAATGCATGACCTATATATTTTAATCTATACATATATAGATAATAGTAAGTTAAAACGCTTTGCAAAATTTGACCAAAATTGGTTAACCCCATGGAAAGTAAATTCGTTTAAAATGAGGCTTTCGCTGATCGACTTTTAGTGACAAGGGTTACAACATATGTCAAAATGACATGTCAAGAACACCACATTGGGGTAGAAACAACAGATCCCATTTTATTTCTTTGAGTTTTAACATGACAACTATAGCTCCAACTTATGGTACACAGATACATTATGCGTACTTGTCTATAAGTATACCAAGTTTGAGCCAGATTGGTTGATAACTGTGGCTTCCCAGGTCAATTCATCGTCATTTTGGGTGTTTAGGCTGAGTTTGGCATAGAATAAATATACTCTGTGGAGTTTGGTGCCGGTAAAAGTTTAATTTGATGAAGAATACCACCTTCTGATAACTTCCACAAGCTTTATTAATTACCTAACTGCAATGGTCTATAATTTTATCACTAGCTCGGAACTCCCGTATGAGGTCTTTCACTTTTTCCAATAAATCGTTTGCATCTTCACTCCCAATTTTTTCATAATATACACCATAATTTGTAACAAAAAATCTTTTCTGATATGTTTGGAGTTGTACATTATTGAAAGTACTTTGTTTTAATTACGAACCACTTTCGTAAAATTATCATTTTTATAGTATGCCAGTTCTGTGAACAAAAGTATTACTACGATCAACGATCGAATTAAAAATATGAACCGTTTTTATTTTTCTTACAGTGCCATCGTCATTCAATGTTGCAATCAAGTAACGGTTTGTGTTTTACGAAGTCCTTTTCAACTTTGAGTTCATTTATAAGTTCCTCTCCACCTGGTTACTTCTGTCAGTTTGCTTTTTAGTATTTGTCATCTAATATAAATATTAGGCTTATCCATTATTTTCAAGAGAATGATGGCAGCAGCTGCCACTCACATTTGCCCCAAAGTAATCGTCTTAAATATCTTTGTAATTTTTTTAATGTTTAAACGAAACGCACGCAAAATAAACTTTTCTTGGAAGGAAATTTTCAGTTCAAGGATTTTCAATGGACTTATATGCGTAGCACAATGAGCAAATACAGAATTAAGAATATACATTTTATTGCTACTTGAGCTTGAGGGCATTATAGCTAAAACTTCACCAAAGTGGAATCAATCTATCAAAGAAAAAAAGATTTGTTCGGAAAAGGTAAAAAGAACATATGCTTTCTCTCACATCACCGAAAGTGAATTTTCCTCGTGTTTTTCTTGCATAGACACAAAATGCAACATTGGCCACAAATCGCATCTTGCCATTTGTGTTACGTGTTTTATATGAACCAGCAAACTGATGACTATTGGTGATATGCGAAGCGAAGATAGTCGTTCACAGCCGTAAACTGTTGCACAGCTTGTATAAATTCTAACAGCGGGTCCCCTTCCCTATGTTATTATTATAAGCTCTTTCCTATTGATTTTAAGTACATTAACTTGATAGTGCCTTGACATAACATTTAGACCTACCACTTTCTCAGAAAATGTTTTTGTAAGTGCCTATCACATCAGCCACCACATTTGAGCTTTTACAAGGCTGTCCCCGATTTCAGTTCCGATTTCTAACAATCATTTGCAGCCGTTCATCCATTTTCAGTATTATTCCCGATGCTTATTGTAAAACATTTAGTTTTTATGTTTCCTCTTTTTTTAAACATCAATGTCAAAAGTTGCGCGCATTCGACTAGAAAAGCTCAACTTTGTTCAAAATTTACGTGGTAAGATTTTTAATGAACTTGTATCGCATCGTTTATACTTTTATCATGCTGAAACAATACACTATGCGTAAATGGTGTGACACGCATTTTCAACTATAAAATGAATTATATTACTGAATTTTTTTCAATGCCGTTCGGTAATGTAACAAACCAAACATTATGCCGACAGGACAGGACATACTTTCATGCGACATAGAAAAAGGCAATATCCTTTTGGTTTTAATCATTTTAATTGTATGCATTGCATTTATATTTACAGTATATAAGGGACTGTGAGAAAGAGGATTTAAATAAGTTTATGCGTTCTAATATCAGACCATGAAGAACTAACAGAACAGGCTGCTTTCATACATTTATTGGTTAAATGGAAATTGCTGAGAGGGAACATAAATTTCCTTTTTATACCTTCAAGTATAGCGTAATAGCGTGAGACCAGAAACTCTCTTCAAGAGAGTCTCTTGTTGCTGATAAAGCTAGTACCATAATTTGGCAATGATGTGTTATTGCTTTTTCTAACGATATACACGTTATCTGCTGTCTTTCACTCACCCCACCAACCATTCAACATTATACCGAAATATACAGGCTCAGGAAAATTCATTCAGGCGCACGACGAGTGCGAGCAATGTGGACTTGTAATAATGGTGTTACAAGAAGCCTGTCATCTCATTAGCGATGCTGGACGTAATGGTACGCAGAGAAACGAAGTACAAAATATGAATGTCTGAAAAGCATAAGTCACTTAAGTCATTTAGACAGCTCCCCGGCCGTCAAGTGTGCCTGTAAAGTGGCACAGATTATTATGCACATAGCATAGAGCATACTATGACAAAGTAAATATCATCCAGTTTTGCTCAGGACGACGGTTTTGTGGATAAAATTTCTTCCTTGTGCTTACAAGTAGCTACCAGTTGGTAGTCTGCTCTCTGATGAAAATAGCCTTTTTGAACACACTCATCATATTATTTTATTACTATAAAAATTGCCAGTCAGCCATTATCAGCTAGACTACCCATTAACTCTAAAAGAGAACAAGGAAAAAGTACAATCACAATGCGAGATGCACGACATAAAATGTACGCTTATTATAGGTAACACCCGTTGTAGAAAAAAAACACTACTTTATATTGCCACTACTACAACTACCACTAAATTATTTTGATGTCGCAACCAACCAACCCCTGCAGAACAGTTACTTATCATCCTCATATCATACAAAATATCAGCTATCAACCCTTGTATAGAGGACAATCATTATTATGGTAGACATCATATAGAGCGCTGCTGTTGTTGAAGCATATAAATATGTAGAAACAATGAAAAATGAACACTATATGAAGCTTAGACAATGGGAAGGAGGAAATACGTAGCTGTGCAGCGGAAGTATACTACACTTGGTGTTACTTAATGGTGAAAAATATCAGAGAATTGTGTGTGTGTCTATAGAAAGATGTAAGAAGGTCTAAGTCTGAGTGAGCAATGCAAACGTATCGTGTTGCTAACTGTTACATTTACTGCTGCTTGGTACTCAACTTTTGGATAGACTAACAGAGTGTGGATATACGAATAAGTATACATTCTATAAATAAATGAGGACAAAAATCGGGAGATGAGAGAAGAGAAAAACGTTAAACCGGAACCATGTATATAAGTCCTGGCAAAGTCTTGTGCATCGTGCTTTTCTCACTTTTTTACACTTTCTCTTTCTTCCCTTTGCACAAAATATAGGCTCGCACATACAAAGACTTCCACATCCCCATCCGTCGTCGTTTTCACCGAATCTCGTATGGTCTCTTTCTCTCTCTGTAATGCTCGCAAACATCTCTCTTCATCTCTGAAATAAAGACCATATACTAGCATTCAGCAGCGGTGGAGTAGCTCATCGAAAAGTTAGTTGAGCAGCAGTAGTAGCAGCGGGCTCGTCTCTTTCTCCCTCTTGCCTAGAAACGGCTATAATGAGCATGAATATAATACGTACACATACAAACACACATGAAGAATGAATATAAGTAAGTTCTCTCGCTTCGTTTTTTTCGTTTTCTCGCACAGTCAGTTAGAAACTCGTTTCTTATCTTTTCCCTCCCTTCTTCCCTGTTCGCTCAGGTTTATTTGTGTAGAGGGATATAATGAGAATGATGGCTGGTTGGGTTGAAGAGAGGGAATAAAAAGGAGACAAATGAAGTTTACTCTCTTACCACCCATGAAAGAGTTGGAACTCAGAAAATTGGTTGAATACTCATTTCTGTTTCTCGGTTCCCCTTTTCTTCTCTCTCTCTCGAAGCCTGTCGCACTCTCTGACGTTCTTTCTTGTACGTTTTGTTCGCTCGTTTGTATATGGATGCTTAGATCCTCTTTAGACTTTGTCGTAAGATATAATTATTATTCCTTGTAGGCCAAGAAAAATAATTTACCTAATGGAACAGGTTGTAGCTTTAATGCTTCCACTTCAGTGTTATTGAATTCCAAAAGAGGAAGCAAATAGCAAGAGGTATTTTTCTACTACACACACGTTTCCCATTTCAGTCAGATTCCTTTTAAGTACCCAAAAAAGAAAAAAAGGTTTATAGGTGTCATTAACCACAAAAGCTAGTTTTCTTTGCAAAGACGCCTTGCTCAGTTAGCCCAGTATTTTATCGAGACGGCCAGAATTGTTCGAGATGTAGCAATCTCACAAATGTTGGAGACTTGCAAGTGTTCATAAAAGAAGAAAAAGGCTTAGAGAACTCTTTCTAGGGAGAGTGTGTTGGGACAAAAGATTGATAATTTTTATTACTAGACGACGACGACGACTACTACTACTTGAATAGAGTTATGTTAGATGTAGACGACATGCTGTTCAACAGAGGGGAGACGGTAAAGAAATAGCAAACATTATGTTCGTTTGTGCTTACCTGAATCGTACATGTTATCACAAAATTAAAAGTAAATAACAAATGAGAAATAATTAATTCTTTCGTTGAATCACACCATACACACCTACACTTTCATCTATTATTTAGATCGCTACAATAACAACTCTTTTTCTGATATGCCCAAAAGTTTCGCATGTATTCCTCCTTACATAGAACCCAAACAAACAAAAAATATATAATCGTTAACGCATGAATGCTAAATGCTAAAGTACACACATTGTACACTTAAGCTCAGGTTGTGCAAGTATCGTTTTAAAGAAGTTACGACATAAACGTACGACCCAGCATGCCTCGTGCCTGCTGTTGTAACCACTCTGTCGGGAATGAATATTTTCGTTTTTTAACAAAAAATAAAACTCTCGTCCACTTGAACAGAAACATGAAACAAACATGTCAACAACGTGACATGGTTAAATACGCTCTGAGAAACAATAAGTATACGCATCAGTCAATCCTTTGCAGAATTTGTCATCCATCAACCAATTCAACCAGTACGAGTCTATCATTTTTGGCTGCACTGGTCATAAAAACAGAAAGACACCTCCACATGTTGACAAACACAGCGTGCACATACACAATCTCTATATTTGATATTGACAAAAAATACGCAAGACTTCTGTTATTGCGTCTATACTATACTACTAGGGGCTTTGCTTAAATCCATGAAATAATAGCCTCGAAAAATCTAGTGAACAGAAATGTTGTATTTTCACAATTTGTCAAGATTAAGCCAAAAAAAGTGAATGCTTCAATGATTGAAATCGAAAACAGCAACCGTATTCACACTGCCCACTCGACTTTATTGTTAGTGTTAGACCTCAACTTCGACTTGTTTAGATACTCGGAAAGATATGCACATATTGCCACATTTCCAGCTCAAAGACTTCATGTTCAACTATTCCAAGTATTCCCGTCAAAATACTCCTAAAATTTATCGATAATTTTGAGTTCTTGCGATTAGTGAAGGGCTGCATTGGACAAGGAATTTTTCTACATTCAAGCCAATAATCTTTCAACTGAGAAAGTGAGTGAGTCTGGGCATTACAGTCTTTCATATTATACTTCATTGAGCAATCGAATCAATAAACAAACAAAATCGCTTTTTGAGGCATATTTATTTGGAAAAACTAAATAAAACTCAGTTATACCCGAATGCCTACTTTCTTTACCTCTCGTTTCTTCAGTTTCATGCTTTTTACTTTTTTTGTGAAGAAAAGCGTCATAGACGGCTTATTGTATGATGCAACAAATTTTTGCGTACCTTTTATTTTTTGAATGTCAATTTCTGCTTTCTCCACTTACACAGTTGTTTGTTTTTGCAGGAAAAATAGTTTCGTTATTTATTTGTATGTATGTACATTTATGTATATATCGCATTAAAGATTGACGTGATAAAGGATGTATAATGTATCTAAAATAAAATATATGCTAAAGCGGAAGAGAACAAAGAGTAAAAAAATGGAAGCAAAATTTCCCAGTTTCTGCTCTACTTGGTATTTTGTATATTTTCCTGAGCTGTACTCAAGAGCAGCATATACTGCCGTTGAAATATACATTGACTGAGTAATTCCCCTTCCTTTCTACTTTGTTCCGCGTCTGTGGACATGCAATTTTGTAAGTTCCCATAAATAAGCCATTTATATACGTTTTTGGGGCAGTGCATAAGAAAATTTGTTGCGTAAAAAAAGCACACCGAGCTGTAGGGGAGGGGAATACTTTCAGAATTATCATTTTTACTTTGCTTTATTTTTTGTCGGAAACACAACCGAAAGTATTTTTGAATACCAAAATTAAAGTGTATCATCACAATCATATGAGCATTACTAGCTCACAGGTCTATAACATGAACATCTACGACATGTATTCATGGTGGAGTATAGAGATAAATGTAATTGGTTTGCTCCAAAACACATTTTTGAATTCCAACTTGGAGAACCTTATCACATGATACCTGAGGATCTTGCAACTGGCAAATTTCCCTTGTAGGCACGACATCAACTACTTATTATCAAGTAAAGGCAGAGAAAGTCTAGCAACTTCCGAAAATTCCATTTCAACCCCCACTTTCTCTAAAACGTAACACGGTATAATTCTAAACAACTAATATGACTCTTTGATTCTTTAACTCGCAGATCGTGAAAGGACATTTGTCAAGATTTTGTGTCCTGCTCTTTATACTCGAAATAGATAAGAGAGCAGAATGACATGCTAAATTAATCGTAGACTTCGCCTAATCTAATTGCTCCGCTGTCTGTGAAATTAAAAGATTAACAAGGCATGTGAGACTCAGACGAGATGACGAAGTGATGATGCCCGAAAGGTGAAGCCACAATTTTCTGGCAGAAAACATGTTTCAAAGTATTAAGCTGGTAAGCATTAAAACAAATGAAACTGTACGAGGAAAACAACATCCACGAAACGCGAAACGTAATAAATTTGCTTTTTAATAGCCACTTTTCATGCACAACTTGAAAAGTGTGTTGTTGTGTAACTTAATAAACAGCAATGAAATTGAAATTCACACACGTGCGAAAGTGAACCTTTTGATTTCTTTCGTACGTTCATAAGTGGAACGTTTTCTAGAGTCCCGAAATTGTGTAAATGTTACTTAAACAGAAGGTAGCTTAAAGTCTAATTCGTAGTTATACCGTCCCTAAAAAAGATTACATCCAACATCTTCTCAGGTAGGCGGTAGACTCTGGATTTTACAAAGTACCGAAAAAACATTTTTACAGATGATGATGATTCATTGGAAGTGCAGATGTACAATATATGGCCTTCTAAAAATGTTTGAGTATCACAATGATAAATCTACAACATGTTTTTAGTACTATTCCGGAAAAACGTGAGGATTTTTCCCACGACGTGTGATTCAAACCTTTGATAGCATCTCATATCTATACTTAATTTTCCTGTGCTAAACTCCTTTTTTATGACTAACGTATAAACCTATTCGATTTAGTCAGTTAATAACATAAGAAAGCTGTATTGGGAGAGAAAATGCTTGGAATTTCATTCTGACACTCAACACTCGTACGAATAGCAAAGAAAAACTGTATTAGAAATGACGAGAGAACATTTGTATGCAATACACTATATCAAAGCTTAATGTCAAATTGAGTCATTTTTTTACTTTTTCATGAACCATAACGGACATGCTGTACCGACCTGGGAGTAAAAATGAGGATACTGAACTGAACTAGCGTGCCATCACTTAGATAGTAGTACCCTGTGCTGGCCATTTTCAGTAGTGATAATACCAAAGAATAAAGCGACAGAGTGAACATAATGTGCTATAGTAGTTGAAAACCCGCTTTAAATCCGAATCATCTTCCATTCTTCCTTCCAAAAATGAACTTGAAGCATGTAATGGAAATGCACATGGCATATTTGGGTGGAACGTCAGACCCGTCGGCTTGTCAGAAATGGTTATTATGATCATAAAATAAATAAACTAAACTTACCAACGTACTGACAGAAGTAGTAGTACAACTACAACGACTGTAAATATCATTACTTCTTCTCATTTTCTATGGAACTAACATCCTACTACACACGCACATACAAACTCAGAATTGTAACGCTACTGGTGTTGTTTGATCTATCTCACACGTTATTTAGGTCTACCGCAGCAACGAGTAACCGCATCATACCGCCAACATTCGATATAGTAGGAGTTGGACACATCATACCAGGCAAAAACCGAACAAGAAGTGAAAACAAAACTAGGAAGGGTTACAAGAAAAATAAACTACGGATGCCTTAAAATGTTGAGCACATCGCGCCGCGGACTACTACTGTGATGTGAAGATAAGTGAGTGGACCGACCTGTGAAAAAAGCTCAAAAAGCCGTGGATAGCTGTTTTGTGAAAATAGAAGGAATGTGCGCCGTACTTGTAAATATAGAGGCTTAATACTTTTCCTTTGTTATTCCTACCAATAGCACAGCAGGTCATGTCTGTGAATGAGTGAATATTATGTGGAGTGTGAGTGTGTAGATGTAGAATGTGTTAGCATCTTCCATGCTAGTCACATCCCCCAAAGAAAAATGTATCAGACAAAAGTTTGCAGATTCCTTTTTCTATCAAACTCGACAATCCCCATTTCTTGTTAAGCCAGACCCGGCACACATCTGGCACTCAGTCGGTTATTTCATGACTGGAACAATCATGCACATCCGACAATAGCATCCGATACCTTGTAATTCTGGTAGATTTTAAGACTATCACGCTTCGTGAAGACATCCAAGTCAAGTTGCGGATGGAGAACCCTTGAAATTTCATTTTACTTCACGAGTTTGCTTCCCTACCTTTCTCTTAACTACTTCACACCACTTTTCCCACTTCTGCTTCTATCTCTTTGCCTGTCTCACTCTCTCCGCTCTCTGTCATCCTTGAGATAATGTACTTTTCAGATCGTGTTCAGTCAAAAACAAAAATACTGACCATGTACATGTACAGAACAGAGACTTTAACACACAAAAAAAATCGCATATAAAATGACAGTAATCAGGATTACAGTATCTTTTAAAGTTACTCCAGCAGCATGTACTCTTGCAATCCAACTGAAATAAAACGGATTTAAGTTGTCCCTGGGTAGTATGCAAAAATGAGTTTTTAGTCTCGACAAGTTACAATTTTGTTTTATAAACACCGACTTTCTCCCGGTATACTTTTGTCCTTGTGTCCTTTATATTATGGACACTGTTTGTATTTCGTATTGCCATTTAAATGTATTGTATAATATTTCTATACTTATTTTCTCCGACAACAGGCACCGATGAGATATATTTTTATATTCCTTGCATTAAATTCGTTCCCATCGATCACGTCACATCTCATTAAGAGAAAGTTGTTGGAGAAAACAACACAGTCAGAATTCACGAATTTTATGGAGGGATTGTATGATGCAGTGATAGCGGGGGAAAACCTCTACTAGCTTATTGCTCACATGGCACAGCATGTTTACGCCACATAAGCAGTTGGAAAGTTGATCCAACATACATACCTATATACGAGTTTGTATAGCTATTGTCTATTTATCCTTTTCTAAAAGTATGTTGTCGCCTTTCAGTCATCAGTAGACCATAATAGTGTTTCCAGTGGCGAAGTATAATATCTACAGACTACAACACAGCTACAGCTATACATACAGCACAACAGACCAAGTTCTTTTAATTGACTGCTGTGTCTCCGGCTGGTAAGGAAAAAAGTCCCTTGAGGGGATAGAACAGACCCTGACCGACGCGACTTTCTGAAAATACGATACGCACAGTCACTTTCCCAGCATGTCATGTATACTACGTCTAGGGATCTAAATGGAAAAGGCGGAGAAACTACACTTAAATGACGAATATAGTCATGATAATAGTCAGAGCAGATAATACGTAGAGCTTTAAGATGCCCATACTGCAAGAATTTGAGGCTCCGTTGTAGTACTTGTGATCGGTGTCAAGAAAAGCCTTCCAACTATTCCACGCGGAATCAAGCCGACAAGACCAAGTAAAAGGAGGCCTGTTATAAAGCTTCGCGAGAAAAGTCAGTTTTTCCAGGAGAGTTGTCGTTAAACAAGGACTAATCCGTTTGTCTGCTTAAGTGAAATATATCCACGATTTCTTGCTGCTGCTATCATTACCACCATGGAAGTCAGGGAACCTAAGCTTAAAATTTAAACTAAAATGGCTATGCAAGCCGTTTACATTCCTGAGTCTAGTAACTTCCCGCATTCTCATAAATTATAATTATTTACGATGGAAAACACCTTGTAGGTTGGGGGAAAATGTTTGTACTTTTTTATAGACAAAAGTACACTTCATGTTTTTAATTTATGCATCTATTTGCAATAAATTCTGCCAAAGAAAACAAAGCATTTTATATAATGCACCTTTTGAGAAATGTTTGTTAAAATCGATGTAGGTACGCCCACTTATTAGCATACACCATTATTCCTCCCACAGCACCGAAAAATTAATGGC
>JAHZNB010007102.1:0-10953 GCA_027744295.1 Callyntrura guangdongensis | reverse complement strand
GTAGATCGTTGTATTTACTTGTATTTACAAGTGGTTTAATTATAATTAGAAAAGTTTACGTTACGTAATCAAAATAAGGAGACTCTTTACATTCAGAAAAAGTTAATTTTGTCTTAGAAAATTACGTGTGGTCGTGTGTGGTAGCTGAATGTATGATGTGTACTGTCAATCTTCCTACTAGTTTATAAATTTTTACCATTTCATCTGCATATTATACGAGTGAATTGCAACGTATGCACATGTAAAGTGAAGATTTAAATTTTTCAAAATTTTAGGTATTGCTGTTCCGCTATTGTGTATAAACGTAATAAAAAATATTGTAGTTAGTTGTTAGTGTGTAGTAGGAATTAGTCTACTAATACCACATTTTGAATCTCAACGAATTCAGGTAGTCTCACTTTAACAGGTTATAGATTTCCTTTCGTTTTTTATGTCTTTTCACGGATGAAATGTAAGAATATGCGATTTTTGTGGTTTCATAGTACAACATTACTGTATTTTAGCTCGAAAGCAATATGCTTGCAAAGACTACCGCAAGTTTGTATCGTGTGCATATAGTTAAAGAGGTTAGACACCACTTAATACTACTGACCGAAAAAAAATGTCAACCGTGAATTTCAGTAAATGTTTCTACCTCATTTTACTTGTCTTCGTCCAGAAGAGACTTTTGATTTACGTGCGTGCGATTTATGTAGTGTAAAAAGGGTTAAATTTTACACATAAATTATGAATCATATACGTACACCAACAAAAACATTATGCGCTCGTACTCACTCAATGGTTTGTTTTTGTTTTTAAAAAAAATCACAATTTGTGCTATGTAAAAAGTTTTTTTTTACTTAATTACAAATTAGTGTGAATAGATTAGATAGTATTTAGGCAAGCTTGTAAACAGAATATAATATAACGTAGAAAAAGAAATCAAAGTAAGTTGTACATAAAATGTAGGTATCAATAAAAATATGTGTTTGGCTGAAACATGCCAAAAACTGCACATAAGTTGTACCATTCGAGATTCCGTTAATGAGACGATTCATTTCTAGTGCTTGCTGAATAAGCAGTTCGTTTTTTCGAATTCAACAATGCTTCAATGCAATATTATAATAAGTTTTTGCGAATCATGTAAATTTTTATATTTTAATGCTTTTGCGTAAATTTTACTACCATTACCTAAGTGTACAATGGATGAGTCCTAGCTTTTAAGTAGATAATATAAAACGATTGTAGCGCATAAGTAAGTAAAATATACTTGGTACTTAGATTAGACATTCAAATCATAATTTTGAAATATCTAGTGGATTTATGCATAGCGAAAAAAGATTTATTAAACAATAAAAAATAACATCAAGTGAACACAAAATGAAATCTCTCACGATTTTGACTACTGTTGATTTAGAGAAACTCCATATGAACGGGGTAATCCAAATACATAAAAAAATTGATTTTCAATGTGGGGGATCTCAACTCTGAATTCATTTTTGCTTGTCTGCGGTACTGCATCATCACTCCCATTTTCATACTGAAGTTCACCTGTTCCATCTCAGCGTATAATGATAAGGCTGAATTGGGAAGAAAACCGCATTGAAACAACATTAACAAACGGAGCTGCTTATTGAGAACCAATTTCTATGAAGAGAAGAGGGCCATCATCAGTTTAATGACAAGATATAGTCATTTGCCAGAAAAAAAGATCAAAATTATATTTTTGATCATCTCATCTCGGTAACGCACGGCACTGGTTGCAAGATAAAAGGAAGACAACAACACGGTGGCTGATCGTAAATTAAAGGGCTAAAAGTTGGTAAAAGCCACCTGTTTACAAACAAAAAGAAAGATGAATATATGGCTGAAAGACAAAGTAGGTAGAAAGAGGGAAACGTAACATGACAATGAGCCGCGGGCTCGCACTGGAAACTCCATTCGTCATCATTACATTATATCATCATCAGTCATCATCAGCATTCTCGTTTACGCTGCGTAGCGAGGAAGCTGGATCATCCTGGGATCATCATGTAGTAGATGATAAAAAACAACGCCAATCCAAGTAATCGAAAAGTGATGATGACTGTACGATTGTAAATCTTGTCCACTACTGATTGCCTGGTTTAAGATATGGTGATCTGGCGACGACGGCGACTTTTATTCTTTCGCCGTGGTGTCTGATGTCCTCTTACCCGTTACATGCTCGTTACTCCCCCACTAAAAAATAAAACCAGACACTAGGCACGGCTTTATTCTTTGAAAAGGACCACCAATTGTTTATCATTATAATATAGTCCCTCGAAAACTGTAGCAGACTGATTTTCTTACAAATAAGTTGTGCTGTGATTGCCCTGCTACCGCACTCCGAAAAAAGTATTTTAGAAAGAGAATATAACACCATCATCAGTCGTTTCATCTGAAGAAATTCAGAAAAAAAATCATGAAAATGATATATAATTTTCAGTCAAATATACAGTAGAACTGTCCTTATTATTATTATATTTGTAGAGCAAATATGATTTAAAAACAAATGTAAAAACAGTATTTTGAAAACCGTCCACTGTCTACTTACTCTTTCTTGCTGGTTGGTCATCTAGTCATCTTGTTTCATTTGTTGTTCAATCAAACACTCTTGAAAACCACAAAAGAAAATCACCACTATCACCTCACCTCACTGTTTGTTTATATTGGTGTAAGACATAATGGTTCTTGTGAAGGGTAATCATTATTCTTGGTAAATTGGCCTTTCATAAGTAATCCTTACTAATACCATGTATGATACTTGTAAATCCGTAATACGGAAGACAAGCAAGTTCATTGGATTCATTTTGTTTGTGAATATTTTCATTTGTAGCAATATCACGTAGTCTGTATAATAGAAACATATAATGATACATAATCCCATATGGATTTGGTTCGCACCATCAATTTCAATTATCTGTAATGCTTCTGAATTTCATGCAATTTCACTCCATGCTTTCAAAGATATGCAATTGTCTAATATTTTCTTTGATTTTTTGGCGTAAACATAAATTGGGCTTCATGATTTATGATAAAAACTCTCAATCCGATCATCAAAAATACTTAAAGGAAGAGAACATCTAGTACTTTTCCTCTACTGATCTTCGGTGTAGTTTATTGATAATTTTAAGTAGATTTTAATGTAATATCATTTTCACATGCAAATCCAATAATCAGTTGCTTAAACTTTGGTACATGAATGATAAAGATAATAAAGCCATAAATCTCGATTAAATTAAGTACAGATATTCTTTCGACAATATTGTTCCTGATGAAAGGCCAAACCTACCTTAAGGGGTTCCATCATTTCAAAACAACCCTCATCAAAACAGACTGATTGAGAGAGAGGTGCAGTAGGCATAGAGAAGAAGGTAAATCCCTTGTGGGCTGCTGCTGGCTGTTGCCAGTCTTTCATGAATATGCTTACATTTCATTCACATCATCAAATCAATTATAAATTTTTACAGGACGGATTTATTCACCCATGAAAATTTAAACAGAATGTTTTCATATTCACGACGGACGACTTGCGTACAGGAGCATACTAACACCAGATACACAAGACATACATGGATTTTATACGATGTTTTGAAAGCACTACTGTTTCTCTTTCCCTTTTCATTCTTTAGATTCAAGCAATGTAATAAAAACTCTTGCAGTTTTTTTACAATAGGAGAAATGTGCCCTGCCTGCCATCACTTTACAAAATGGAACTGTGTAGGAAGTAACACTACGTCCAACGATGAGTTAAGGGGATACAACACCACTGTCATAGAATCGCCGTACTTTCTATTACTTCTTCTGGAATGTTGACTGTGATTATTATTATTATTACCTTTGCCATTGTGAAGAAATAGTTTTAAATGAAACTGAACAACGTTTTTAACATGTAGTATGGATGGATAGATTTCTCAATGAAATCTTGTTGAAAGGGGCTCCCCGGCTCCCCTTTAATATTTTGACTGGATTCACGGTAAAGTTGATTTGAACTCATTCCAGAGAGTTGAGATGTAAAGCATGTGTTCAGTGTACTGGGATCTTTTATAGAATCGAAAAATGTATGCGTATAATAATACTATTGAAATGAAAAAGGTGTGAAAATGATCACCAATGCATATTGAAGAGTGATTACACATAAGGCACGGTTGATATTGAATGCTATAGTGTTGAGTACTTGTGCATGCGACGATAGGAAGGGAAGTCATAAAGTGAAAATATTAGAGGTAATAGAGATATCGGCTTGCTTGTGCTGTGCGTATCTGCATCTATCCATCCATATGGTGAAAATTAGGTTTCTGTGATTGGGAAAAACTAGACTAAACTCCCAATACGTCCCTTTTTCCTCGAAGAGTACGACATGGTGACAAATACAAAGGGAAAATTGACTTGTAATGGGTCGATACGTTACACACAAACACTCGAGATTTAAGTATTTGTCAAATATTGTGTGTGTGCTGACAATAACAATGCTTTCCTTACGCTTGAAAGGACAACTAGCAAAAAGTATCAAGTTTGTATGTACACAATTTTATTACTTGGTTGCATAAAAACGATTCATTTTTGTTATTGTTATATCTATACAGTAAGAGGGTGCAGTTTGGATGCTGCTGAATACTGATGATGTGGTGTATGACAAAAAATGGCGACACGCTGTGACTCTGTGACCCTTGATTCAAAAAAAGTGTCAGCACTTCAGCGTCAACTACAACAAGACCATTTTCATATCTCAACAAGTCACTCTCATTGTAAGGGAGCAAGCCAAATAGGTAATACAATATGATTTTATTCCAACGTTGCGTACAATAAAATTTATATTTAAAAAATGAAATTATATGAAATTCGTCATTCGTCTGTTCCTTTTTGTACAAGCAATGGGAAATATTTACACATTTTTTTCTCCAGAGCTTCAATCTAGCTAACACACATTTTATTCCCCAGTCGCTAATAAAAAGTCTACAAATCGCATTCAGAAACATCTGAAAATTATTGTAAAATTTAAAAAATAAAAATATTCTCGATACGTCGCGGAAGTGAGGAACTACTATTGATTGCAAGCACAGCACTAATTCAATTCATCATGTCGATGTAGATGCATTAAGTCGATGTTTTTCAGTTCATTTTTGACATGTTGGCAGCGGGTCTTCAAGACTAACAAAATATTATTTTATAACTTCAAATTAATTAATGTCTCTCAAACAAATAATATAATCTACAATACAGAGACGAGGTAATATACTGTAATACTTTCAAAACTAACGTATTTATACATCTTTTGACATTTCATCACACGTCCATTATTTCCCTCCCACATATTTCTCCATTTATCCGTTCATAATAAGCTCCCATGAGTCTCCAATTACTGTAATTGAGGACATCCTGAAACGGAACGTCAATTTATCTATTTATAAATATTACTTTCCAAGTGAAACCTTATGATTTAGATAAAACATGATTCCATAAGAGAAAGATCCTTGGACAACCCATGAGCATTAATAATAGGTAAGCATAAAACATTTCAATTCCAGTTAGAGAAGACTTAGAAATAGTCTGTAATAAAATGCTGCAATAATATATCATATCTATATCACAATGTAACTGACAACGAATTGCACATAATGGGTAGGTGGCAAGGGGAGACAAACCTTTATACAAAAAGTTTAAAGCAAGAAAAACACTCTTTTAAAAGGACTTTTCCTGCTTCATAAAATGTTGTACCTACTTGATAAAAAAGGTGTCACTTTCAGTGCAATCGTGTAATAAAAAACAAGCCTGATACTATTTATATGAACTGTTACAGTAGTAGTACAAAGAAAGCAGGGGATAAGGACATCCATGATGATGAAAGGTATAATAAAGATCATGCGCTGTGATATGATGTGAAGGGATTATCAGTGTCGGATTACACCTCATCATAGCAATCAACATAAAAAGTAAACAAGCATTCTAGCTTACTTGTTATGATTCGTCATAATTGTACGGATAAAAGGAAAGTAAATCCAGTTTGAAAAGCACGAAGCGTTGTGCTGCTTTTTACTCCTTGTTGATATTGAGTTATTTATATTGTATTATGCATTGTTGATTTCACATAGAGATAATACTCTCTAGATAAAAAATACTATATCATGTTATGTTTGATTACAACAGGCGGACTGGGACACACACAATGTTAAAAACTACATCGTAGAACTCAAAAGCGAATTGTAAAAATAGTGAGGAAATAACAAAACGAACGCGCGGACTCAAAATGGAAACAATATTGTTTTTTAGAAGGAAGAGTATATTTTTTTAAACGTGAACTGCACTGTGAACTTGACACCTAAACTCATTGAATTGTAAAGAATGAAATAAAAATTCGTTCCGGTACTGCACCATTTGTGATATCGTTTAAACCAAGAATGTGTAAGATGACACTATACGTGGAGGCGACACTACTGTCGTCACGTCGGTCTCTAACTACCCGTAATTCTACGTTCAGCATACCCGAGGCGAGATAGTCGTGCCCCACAGTTCTGATATGAGTGAGATTCAGATCTTCTGGAAAGACTCAATGAGCCATAGTTTACGGTTAAAAAGGGACCGAGACGACGAGATGACGGGTCGTATGTCGTAATAACATGACACAGAGCGATAAGTATCATTAACAATCAAGTGCTTTAGATATTGTGCTGATGATAAGTTGAAAAAAAGGCTCAAAAGGACTTACGGTGTGTCCGTACGTACAACGTTCACAAAATCTTCTCTGATTCACATACTAACGATAACGATGTATCATGCGATCGGGATCATTTACACACAGGTAAAAATAATACCTTTTTATTTATATGGTTTTTATGTACACTTCAAGATTTTATATTTGTCATTCATTGTACAAGAGTTGACGGCTCAATGTACCCTGCCTTAAATACCCTTAGAAGAAAATGTAGGTATGATGTTATCTCAAAGGGCTACTTAACATAATAGCGATAAAACACACACCTGGATTGCTACTATATACACAACAAAAGGCAAAGGTATAGATCAGCCAGTTACATATGCAGCATAGCATTAGTAGTAGAGGCCTGACTTGTGTACCGATTTTATAAACGCGTAAATTACACGTAAAGTTTTACATTGTATGTAATAAATAAATAATAAATATTTAGTATCCAACAATTAATAAAATCTTCAGGAAGTTGGGGGCCTCGTCGTGTGCACAGCAAAGAAGATAGGCATGCATATATTATTAGTGCATCACACTAGCCCGTTCTGTGTTTGTATGAAAAGTAAAATCAAGATTGGTGATTTTTAAATAATCTTCAATGGCGACAGTGCGAATTGAAAAGAAACATTTTAGAAAATATAACAAAAATGTCAGTTACAGCATGGTAATATTTAATCGAATTGTACATATTACATCGTCATTTAACGACTTTCCTCTTCATCGGTCAGTCTATTCTGTTCAGATAAAAATGTCATGAAGCCATTGTGTTGTGACATTAGATCTGGAGCTGACCATTTGTAGTCTGATTGTTGTTCTAAATTCTAAATATTAGGATAAGCATTTTAAAGAAAAATGGGCTGGGCGCCACAAATTTACTATTTTTTCTTCCTACAACAAAAAATACGAGCCCACTTTTGATTTTGAATGTATCATTGTGTATCATGGGAAAATATTTGACTTTGTAAAATTGTTGCATCCATTCTGGATCGTCGAAACCATTTGGGGTGCAGTTTGTATTGGTTTTTTTCTTTCTTGCACTACATAATGTCATATTCTTGTAACTTTACGATGGTAAAAATGTAATAATATTAGGTCTACAACAAATGAAATGGATCGTCTTCGGAGGCGGGTTATTTTTTGAAGGGTCAGTACATGTACACTACTGTCCATTCACAAAATCCCTAGAAATTCTCAAGTTGTTATGTTTCGCTGTATACACACAGAGATATATTCCATGACTTTGCACATTGAAAGCATTGATTTTACTTAAGAATCAAAACTAGAAATAAATATATGTTCAATTCATTGCATTTGTGACAAATGAACTAGGTTTGTATTTGTAGTTCCCTCGAGCGTATACAATAAAATAAATAAAAAAATAAAATGTGGGTGCACAATAAAATGAACATTCGAAATTCATACGATTATACTTTTTATTTCGATGACGCAGCGAAATAAATATATATAGATCGACCCTTTACAAATACAATGTAGCTATGAATGTGTGAATAAATAAATGAACACATGGAAAGCATTTTATATTTCCTTTACAATCACTTTATTTCTCATTTTAAAATATTTTTTGTTCATTCCGTTTTGGTTAAAATCACGTAGCTTTTTTGTCTTGTTTCCGAACAAACAGGATTAGAGGTAGCTTTAAGCTACTATTTTAAAATACGAAATACTTTTTTAAAAGGGCAGTACAATAATTAGTAGTAAGATTGCTAACTTAAGTTTACAATTACAATTAATAATGCACAAGAGCAAGCACTTCAAGATCAATACACCATGTTTTGTAGTCTTTCTACAGCAAATTAAAATATTTGCAGCATCTCTACAAGTGTTATGAAATGATGTCACTTTAAACCTCATTTCTACTGCAGGTTGCACCACTCCTTTTTACACATCATGTTACAATAATTTGATACACCATGTATTACAAAAATCTTCTCAGACTTCTTCATTATTTAACAATAAAATTAGTAACAAAATTCCTTAAATAATTACACGATATAAAAACAATGTAGATAATACGTATCTTATTTAAAATTCGACAAGGTGAGAAGGTGCGTAGTACAACATAGACTGCAAACTGAGATAAAATATTATTTTTGGTCGGGGTAAAAAGTTCTTTATCAAAGACATTAAACAAACAAGAGATATATAAGTAAAGTTTTAGTATTTTTTGTTACTTATACTGACTAAAAGTGAGACGGTTGAAAACTAGTAAAATCATTAATGCAAAGATAAAGAAACATTATTACGTTGGGCTGCTAGTAATAAATAGTTACTAAACTTTGAGATCAGTAGGTTAGTGATGTTACTTACGAGTAAACACATCATTAACAGAAGTGAACCTTGGAACCATTTTTTTATTATTTGTATTATTGTTATTAAATTAAGTTATTGTCAGTCTATTTTTTGTAATGTTGGAGCAGAATAGCAGTGATCCAAAACAAAAAAATGTGTAAAATTAAAAAATTAGTATTCGTATTAATTAAATATTATTATCTTAATGAGAAAAGCGTTATACACGTCAGACAGACGTCCTGACTATGAAATTTGGTTTCACGTCGCCCCAAATTCCCTTAGTGAAACCGTTTCTTTAAAATATTCTTTAATTAATTAGAGAATTATTTTTCACGATGTGAAAGCAGAATGGGATGTTATTTTTGTTTATTATTTTTAAATAGATAAAAGATTAAAAAAACTCAACCCGCATGATATGGAGGAATTATTACGAAATAAAAAGATCCTTTTCTAATAAAAACGTAGTGTGATGTTAAGACGTATTGCGTTTTTCTCTCGTTTGCGTATAAACTTGGAAACTGAGCACATGAAATATTGTGTTACTTTTTTGTTGTGAATTTTACATTCATAACCATTTTAGTCCTTAAAATTTAGTCTACAAGGCTTATAGGTACTAGGTACGATTTTTCAACTTGGATATCGTGTTCGTTTTTTTATAGTTTTTTTTCTATCACTCAATAATATGTATAAAGTTAGCATGAAGACTTCTTAAAACTGAGGATTTAAACAACAAATACACATTATTACAGATTACTTATGGAATTCAGAATATCACCAATATTCAGGGTTAGCAAATGTCATCTAATTGCTATACAATTTAATAATCATGTCTTTTATAGAGTTTTGATTTCAAAGCATTACACTGCAATTAAACATACTAATCTATCAATCAGGTTCAAACTACTTTTCAAAAGTTTAGCCTCTCCATTCAATGTGCTAATCGTATATGTTTACATACTTGAATATGTACTTATAAGAAAACTGAAAAGTCTACATCATGCACCAATATATTCCTGAATGATCAATTACACATTTAAATACTACATAATCGGATACTTTCTTCTTTCCATTGCTGACTGATCATCTAGAGATTTCATCTGGCGGAGAAACTGGGGCAAATGGCGAATATCTGTTAATTTACTTAGGACTTACAGTTTCTGGGGTGGTCAGTCTAGACTGGACAAATGGATATGAAGTTCTCTAAACGTGTGACCAATCTTTCCTTGAAGGGTCTGTCTTTTAAGAGTAAATGCCCGAATAGCTACCAAATGTCGGTAGCACTCCATGCTCTTATTGTACCTGTTAAAAGGAACAAAATCCGATTAGTTACAATGTTTATTAGAATATCAATGCAATGCTTTTAAGTTACAACAACATGACTCTACTATTTCTTTAGTGGTAAGTTGTCAACTTAGGTATGAAATGCGATTAAGGACATTTAACAACTATCATCAATAACAGAGAGCTCATCCAGAGAAAAAATAGGATTAATACTTTTAACGTAAACAAAAAATCAAGATGGAAATCCATTAGCCGAGTGAATGGATAATAGATAGGATGAAATAAGTTTCTTCGGAGATGTTTTCACATCTTTATGTCATACCGTGGGATTTCTCTATAATGCTTTAGAATAGCAAAAGCCGATTAGCACACAAGCAACCTTTCTTAAGAAACGTAAAACCGTCCAGTTGAGTTTGCTGTACCCATCCTTGTATGAGTGGGTACTTTTGTTCTTTGGATAAATTCAGGAAAGCAAGGTTACGTACGGTGTAAACTTTACGTTTACGTGCGTACAATAAAATGTTGTGCATCTCCTTAGATTTTTGAATTCTGATGATGAACTTAAAAAGAAACTAAATGGATGTAGAGACAACATTGTTGCTTACTATTTCAGTTACATAAATACCCAACATATAATGGACTAGAAGAGTTTGTGCATC
>JAHZNB010007101.1:0-12853 GCA_027744295.1 Callyntrura guangdongensis | reverse complement strand
ATTGGCAAAATATGACATGCAATATGCATTTAAACGCATTCATTCCTTCTTGTATTGCCTGAACCTGATTTAGTAAGAAAGTCAGCAGAATTCTAGCCAGGTGATCATCTTGTCATGTTTGATTCAGGTGGCACCGTTAACTCTGAAAAGGTTTAAGTGCCCCATTTGACAAAATTGCTTTTTGAAAATGGCCGGAAGTCGAAAGTTGCCAACTTTTCTTTAAAATTCAGTAAATTGGATAAATTCATAAAGAATGCAGGTAAATCCGTGAAATATGAATGCATATATGACAATTTTCCCCAAAATATGACAAATATGCAAAATAAAGTTAGTCGATATCGCTTTGCAGAAATATATTTGGTTGAGAAAACAAGGTTCAAGACCAAGGTCTGACTATCTATGTGAGATATGAAAAACATTTTTTTGCCATCTCTGTTGATGACAAATATGTTAATAAAAACAACCCTGACAAATAGAATCCACATGGACAGGTACTAAAGCAAAGAGACATGCCGTTCCGCGGGTGGGTGTATAGCAACGGGTTCGGAGAAATCAAGCGTAACGCCGACGCAGAAAGAAAGTCAGTCATACAACGAAAGACTAGCTTACTGTTGAATCGAAGCGTGTACTACAGTACTATAATCTTTTCACCGCCTATTTTTAAACTTATCCTTTTTCTTGAGAAAGAAAGGTTATAAAAACTCAACTGGTGCGTGTGCTGCACATGAGGGGTACATAAAATTGAAGAAATTTACACGGGCAAGAGGACACCGAGACGACCGCGTAGAGAGACGAAACAGGAGGAAAGAAAAAGGCAGAGAAAAATTTAAACAGACAAATTTCATTGCCCTTTTTTGTTCTTCACCTCGACAGAAAAATTATGCGTCTCCAACAAATACAGACACACACACACACACGAGTCGTAATCAAAGTCAGTCAACAAGAATTCCATGCTATCCAATTTTACTCTGGCTCCTCTTTTTTATATCCTTTGCCCTTCATGCATAAATTATGCCAAGTAACCGGTAAGCTTGAGCCAGTTTGGTCGCTTTACAACCTTTTCTAAAATTCCTTTCTTCTCCCTCTTCCTTTCCTTTCATATCTATCTTCAAAGTGATCACGTCGACGATGATGAAGATGAGAAAGATCACCAGCCACTTTCCTTGTTTTACGCATTCCTTTCTTCTCTCCTTCGATCTACTGTATACCTTTCCTTCTTTCCATCATCTCGTCTCTCTGCAGTCAAAACTGGACCTGCCCCGCCTGCTACTGGCTGCTCCTGGAACACGATATGGGTGGCCAAAAATGATTTTAAAAATATCTACCTTGTAGCCCAACTCATTCTGATTCTCAAGTTCGTAAAAAATACTCCAGTCATTCTTCTTTCTCCACCCACATTTTAACATAGAGCAAAACGTGTAAAAGAAAAAGGTTTTTTTATCGTCGTCTTTTTCCTTCTCGTCACAAAAAAGAGTAAATGAACGCGTGGTCATGAATTTCAATGCAATCTTTATAAGACCTGTATATAAAAACTGCCCAAGTAGTTATGAGTGTCGTTTTGCTCCTTTTTATTCCGTAAGTGGTTCCAGTTTCTCCAGCTTCATCCTTACTCAACTGAAACAATATGCCTACACTTTACACACAGCTATGCGCCTTATAACTGCCGCAGCAGCTTATACAGTCAACCACCAACACACAACGGTCAAAATAAATGTCCGTATTTTTATAGTCCACCTCCCCTAAAAGTCATTCCCCATATTGCCTTTTTACCCTATAAAGTCGTCCCTCTTTTTCCAGTGATATGATCTAGTTAAATGCGAGGTTCGTTTCAGTGAAAAGTCTTACATATAAATGCTTTGTCTATTATCTTATAAAAATAAGTTATACAAACGCCCAGCAATGTGTAACTCTTGTGTAAGCTGTAATTTAACTCTGCACATACTATTAGATTGCAAAAAGGAAAAACGCTGGGCAGAATAACGGAAAGGTATGGTTATTTTTTTTTTAAATATGCCAGACCGTCTACATTTTTTCTCTCGGTTTTTCTCTCTATAATCTTCTTTGTTGGCTTGTGGCGTTTGTCCGGGGAAAAAATGGGAAAGAAAATTACTTTTGTTTGCGAGCCTCTCAAACACAAAAAGTTGGTGGATATTTTTAAGGTTGAATATTATACGAGCTGTGCATAAATTTCATTTTGTTTTCCCCCTTTAGTTTCCCCCTTTTTTCTGCTTGTTTTCTCCTCTGCCTTTTTGCGTGCCCACTTGTTTTACCTGCTGGTTTTAATAATACGGTTATTTATGCGATATGATTTGTTATGCTGTCGAAATAACGTTATCCTCTGGCTTCATTTTTGTTTTCGTTTTTATACCAATATCAGTGATGAGAATGACTATTTAAATGAAATACCTTTGCACGCACGCACCCAGTATTACCCCTGATAAGAACAGGAGATGCCCATCGCTGGTAGGCACCAATTGGTCATTGTTTGGGAACGGTTTTAAAAATGTAGTAGAGTATTATCATCATCATCTTCATATATGTTGCCAGTTAAAATAGGAGAGATTGGGTGTAGTTATGTATTCTTGTTCATAGTAAAGGGAGTGTTTGTTTCGAGGGAGAAAACGAGGAGAAAAATGATGTTACCGACATTTGACAAATGATAGCATTGTAAAAAGCCTTCCCGACAACTGTTCCATTTTCATGCGGTGCTTCCGAAACGTGCAACGTGTTTTGGTGGGCACTGCTATACCGCCGTTAGCTTACATAGCGTTCACAACAAATGAAGAAAGAACAATGATGCCGGTAAAAAATGTACCTGGTTTGATGATACCGGATGGGAGATATTACTAGATATATTGGTTATATGAAACATGTCGACATGTCTGAGGAGAGAACATGATGCGATGATACATAAAATTGTTATGGCCTGCATTTTTTGGAAAATAAAGTGCCAGCAACGTGTGTACGTATGTGTGTGTTTGTCTGGGTTGGGTAGGCAGCATGCGGGGATGTTGTAGATGGAATAAAACGGGAACGGAACGAGAGTTTGGTGGGTTATTTGTCTATTATTGTTGTTTGTTGACTTGTATGTGTGTGTGCTGGGAACAAATTGCATTTTTGAGGTAAATGATAAAAAGGAGTAAATAATGCATTATACAATATTACTTTTTGATACGTGGTGTCTCTGTGTGCTAGGTACTTTCAACATCCGGTCCATGGAGTGTTCTATTTTTCGTAATGGTCGTGTTTCTCGGTTCATTCTACCTACTGAATCTGATGCTGGCTGTTGTGGCGATGAGCTACGAGGCGGAAGCCACCACGCAAGACCAGGTAAGAAAGGATAAGTGCGAAGGAGTAGGTGGGCGTCTGTAAAAGGGAAACAGGAGGGATGATAGGTTTCAGGGATGAGGACAGGGAACAGTACTAATGGGGGATTTTTTAATCTGGGTTTACAGGGTCCGCTAACGAAACACCAAAAACTATCGATGGTCCGGCAGGCGTCAACGTTCAGCTTTGAAGATCTAACGAAACTGAATATCTGTAAAATGACGTATTACCGTAAGAGAACTCCATCGGAGCGTGAGCTCATAGCTAAAAAGTTAAGACATAGTTCGTTGGGGAAGCGGAAGCCCCGTCGGGCGATAAGACGTAGAGCAATTAGTAAAGGTCCGTCAGGACCGGAGCGTTTGGGCTCGGTAGCTAACACAAGTGTAGGTTCTCCTAGAGTAATTAGTACTGCGGGCAGTATATGTGGCGAGTCTATTTGTGGAATGAGTACTGGAATAGGTGGTGGTACCACTGTAGTTAGTACTGCTGGTGGTGGGGTTAGTCCCACGTGTAGTGTTCCCCCTGCCACAATAACCGTGCCACCGACGTCTTGTTATATCTTGAAGGACGCCAACTCCGGGGGAGGAGCCACCTCTCCGAGACCCAGTAGTGCCAAGAGAGGGAGCAGTCCGGCACTGGATATGATGAATCCGGGAGGCGCTGGCACGGCCGTGACGCTGTCCACGGTGAAAGAGAGAAGGAAGCGAAGTAGTAGTTCGGGATCGTCAGGTCCTGTCACAAGGCCAAGGAGATCGAAGCACCGAACGGCAGCAAAATCTGTCTCTGGTATCATTGCATCTCGTCCCACGAGTGGGGAGAGTAGACTGACGGCGACTGACTATAGTGGCGGTGGTAGTAGTGGTGTGGCTGGGGATGTGTCTAGTTTAGGTGGAACCACCACCAGTGCTTCATTAGTTCCCGTGCAAGGGGGAGTCCGTGTAAGTGGTCGTGTCAAAGTGGTGAGTAGTGAGGATGGAGATAGGTTCATTCTGGATACCGGAGACGGAGAAAATGACATGAATCTCGGGGACGCCATCTTTAGTCTCCTGGGACTTCGAATGAACATGGGAGCCGAGGAGATGAAAAAATTGGGCAGTTTGAATAGTGTTACCGGGAGCATGCTCACAGACAACACCATTTCAAAGGAGTTGGGTAAGTAGTAACGGGGTTTCCCGTTAAAATATTTCTCTGCCTAAGCGTAAGGTAAATGCGTAGGATGTTGTAGGGCTTAAGTTTACTCCATTGGTATTGTGTTGGTGCACCACTTTTACCCGACTGCAACCTCAGTTGAGGTAGATGTGACAGGGGATGAGACAGGAGCTGTCGCTATTGACATTGGTGAACCCGGACAACCCGCCGTTGTGGTCTCTCCACCGCCACCCGATGTTGACGACGATGTTCCTGGTGCCGGCTCCCTGGCTTTGGAGGGTATCCTAGATGAAAACGCTTCTGATGTGGCTTCCGATTCTTCTGCTGACGTGGATGCGACTACGGCACTGGCGGCGAAAAACGGCGAAGGTTGTAAATACTTTTTACAGAGTGACATAAACACAGTAACTAGATACAACCACAAAGGCAACTTTACTTGGTAATGTTACTTTATGCTCTTTTTTCTCCCGCAGCAGCAACGAAAGGACGACGGATGATGCGTAACACTAGGAAATTTTCATTAATTCTGAAAACAAGACTTAAGCCAATCGTTAACCACTGTTTATTTGAAGCTTTTATCACGATTTGTATTATATTTAACACGGTACTTCTTGCCATGGAACATCATGGTCAGAGTGCAGAGTTGGAGGAGTGGCTCAAAAAGGGTAACAATGTAAGTCCCCAAATAAACTGTAAAAAATGGAATTATATACGGGTTTCAACACAATGTATCCTTCTCTATCGGTTAGGTCTTCATGGCAGTTTTCACGGCGGAGTGTATCATCAAGCTGCTGGCACTCCAAAAAGAATTTTTCCAGGTTGGCTGGAATATCTTCGATATCTTTATTGTGGGCATTAGTTACTTGGACATTATCATCGAAACTGTACTCAACTTGAGTGTGATGAGAGGCATGAGATTGGTAAGACAAAAGTCATGTTAAAAAATGTGAAGCTTAACTGGAAATCCATCGAGAAATCCTTTCTAATCCTATATTTTTCTGGTGTTCACGTGAAGTTACGAGTGTTCAAATTGGCTCAGAGCTGGATAACAATGAAAGTGTTGCTCAATATTATCTTTTCAACGTTTGGTGCACTGGGAAACCTCACCTGCGTCCTCCTCATTGTTATCTACATTTTCGCTGTGATGGGAATGCAAATTGTGGGTGGTCAGTATACGCCACGTGCTTTTGATGCCATTGACAATCGCGACAATTTCCCGAGGTAAGTGAGGGATGCAACTTTTCTCATACTTTGAGTATCCTGAAGCGTGTTTCATCGTGAGTGGAAATGACAAAATGTGTATCATGTCTTGTTGTACAGATGGCACTTCCAAAATTTCTGGTACGCTTTCATGATGGTATTCCGGGTTCTTTGTGGAGAATGGATTGAGCCGTTGTGGGACTGTTTAAAAGCTCAAGAGATGAGTAAAAAGGATGATGACAGCAATGCTGTAAGTTTTTAAATGATAAAAAGTGCAGTCATAACTATTTGTAACGCATACAAGGTTAATCTCGCTAAATGGAGAAAGTTAACTACTGAAAATGACCTCGTCTTTTAAATTGCTTGTTTAGGTATACGTCCGCTGCTTCATCATTTATCTTCCTATACTCATTGTGGGCAACTTTATTGTCCTTAACCTCTTCTTGGCTTTGTTGCTCAACAGCTTCAACACAGAAGAGTTGAAAGCCCAACGAGATGTACGTTATGAAATAATAATTGGTCATTATTTAAAATTATTGCTCTGTCTCCTCCCCTCTACTTTAATATTAAAATTGCTTCCCCCGTTATTGTCACGTACACTTTTGGCTTTGACCCAGTTTCGTGACTTTGGGAGAAAACTACACTTTAGCATTATTGTTGATATATAAATGCTGGCGTCACCATATAATAATGTCCTTTTGTATGTATGTATTCTTTATTCTCGGCACTGATAAATTTGCTGTAACAGAAAGAGCTGGAGGCAACGGGTCGCGCCGACAATCTAAAAACAATTGTGGGCATGCTCCTCAAAAAGGACAAGTCTGACAAAAGTGGCAATCAAACCGGGAGTGAATCCGGGATTGCGCCGTTGCCCGAAGTATCAATTACTGCAGCCGGGGACGAGACACTTGCGAATACTCAGGTATCTGCGGCCGTTACCAATAATTCCGACCCAACCACTCCTCTGTCGGAAAGGCAAGCTTCCCCTACTTCGGTACGTGAATGTATCATAGTCAAGAAAGGATTTCCATAATATTCAAATTTATATGAAGGAACGTGTCCATTCTAAGGGAAATTTGTGTCATCGCCTCGTGTGAAACTAAAATAATGTCATGCATATTTTTTTATTGAGAGCAGCACTACATATTGTGTCGTTTTTTCATTTTATATTATAGCCTCTGGATTCCGAGTCCGAATGGAAAATGTCTCACAGTGCATCTGCCGAGCCCATAGGCCGCGTCCGATTCAAGTTACTTGCCAAAAAAGTTATCATGCAGAACAGGAAGGAGGCTGCGGAACGTGCGATAACGAGAGCAGAGAACAAACTGAAGCGAGAGCAGAACTCGTCGTTCTTTCTAAAAAATCCTGATAAACGCTCGAGTACCTTTGGATTAAATCAAGACGTGAGTGTGGACTAGAGAAAATTACATTTCTACAAATTTCCACATTTCTTCACAAACACACACACACACACGTCTCGTAAAGAAAAAAGTTTTTAAAAGTTTAGTTTTAGTTGGTGGTGAGTTTGTGTGTGTGTGTGAGGATGTATGTATCTACATCCGGTACAAATAACAAAGTTTGTGGGAAGCTACTAAAAACACATTTTTGTGGTGGTATTTTCTTCTCCCACTTTTTCCTCTGCAGAAGGCGGACATTTCTCCGGAAGGACAACAGAAGCTAACTGCTGGAGACTGCATTCCAACCAAATGTTGGCAATCCAATTTCTTTGTATGTCGACACATGAGAAATTGGAATTGGAGTAAGTGGGACAAAATGAGAGGTTGGGCTGTGGCCGTGGTTGGACATCCTACTTTTGAGTGGATGATTCTCGCACTAATTTTTGCCTCCAGCATCACCCTCGCCTTTGAGGATGTTCATCTGGACGAGAGACCTCAACTGAAAAAGGCTCTCTACATTCTCAACTTTGTCTTTACGGGAATTTTTCTTGTCGAGATGATTCTCAAGTGGTTTGCTCTCGGCCTTTGGAACTATTTCACGAGTGCCTGGACTATTCTTGATGCGTTCATTGTTGCTGTGAGAAAAATATAACTCAATGAATATGAATGAATGCTGCTAATGAATAGAACATAGAGAAGCATAATGAGGATGATAATATAATGATAATTTAATGACACTAACTAAATTACGTTGTTTTGTTTATTTGTGTGTTCTTGTGTGCTGGCATCTTTTGTGGAAATATGGTTTTCGACCATGTTAGGTAAGTCTCGTCTCCATGTATTTTGAGTTGCGAATAGAGTTTAATCCGGAGGCTGCCGCAGATCAAGCCAAAAGTGGGGCTTCCAGTTTGGCCGCTTTAAAAGCATTACGAACTCTACGAGCTTTACGTCCTCTCCGAGCCATTTCAAGATGGCAAGGCATGAAGGTATATCACACTGTGGGGGCTATCTGACTACTTATAAACTTACATTTTTTCTGCAAATTCATTTTCATTGTATTATTATTCGAACTATGTTTCTCTCTTTCTTGGCGGCACTCCTCTTCTTTGCCGAGCGTAGATTGTGGTTAATGCCTTGATGTACGCGATCCCCTCCATTTTCAATGTACTCCTTGTATGTCTCCTCTTCTGGCTTGTTTTCTCCATCATGGGCGTCCAGTTTTTCAAAGGGAAATTTTACAAGTGTGTGGATCAGGACGGAGAAAGGATCGATGCCAGGGTAAGTCAACTGCTTCGTAAGACGACTGCTCTGGTTGCTTTTCTTTTCTTAAATAATTTACTAAATATATATTACGAAATGGAAATTTCACTTTCGGTTTGTCTTGCTTCTCCACCTTGGCGCCCATCTGCGCTACAAACAGATTGTTCCAACGAGAGAGGTTTGCTGCAACTACACCGAATCCCGGGGTTATTCATGGGTTAACGCGATATCAAATTTCGACAATGTTCTCGAAGGATACCTTTCTCTCTTTCAAATTGTAAGCAGATTCGTGTCAGGCGCTCACACTATAAAAATATAAACCTATCTGCGATGCGACCCTCAAAAACTTTTGTGAAGGTACCTTTTTCGATATCATTACCTTTTATCTGTCCGACAGGCAACCTTTGAAGGTTGGATGGAACTTATGGAGTTTGCCGTGGACTCGGTGGACGTGGACAAACAACCCATTCCCGACCATGGGATTCACTATTACGGCTTCTTTGTCATTTTTATTGTGTTTGGCTCCTTCTTCACCCTCAACTTGTTCATTGGTGTCATCATTGATAACTTTAATATGCTAAAGAAAAAGGTAAAACACCGTGAACACGTCTAACGGTAGCAAAGAATTAATGAATACTAGATCAAAAGGTGACTCTCATAAAAACTTTGTTTGGTCCTGACATTCTCTCTCTCTTTTTCGGTGCGGTTTCGCTATCCAGTACGAAGGAAATCTGTTAGAAGTCCTGCTTACACCCAGCCAACGCTCTTATTACACCGCTATGAAGAAGCTAGGGAGGAAAAAACCTCGTAAAGTGATTAAACGCCCGTCTAGTAGCTTACTTTCTCCGTTCTACGATATTGCCATGTCGAGGAAGTAAGTTCTCCGCTTTCCCACTTTTTTGCCACATGTACATAAAACATATCTGTGAGTACACAGTTTGTGAATTTTATTCTTGTGGTTTAATGTGTTTCCTCAGATTCGAGATTGCAATATTTTTTATGATATTTCTCAACATGGTAATTATGGCGTTTGAACATTATGGTCAGCGTCAAATTGTGGTCCATATCCTTGCCGGATTCAACTCATTCTTTACGACAATCTACGCTTTAGGTAGGTTATCCCTACGGCAAAGCCATATATGACGATGGCAGCAATTTAAAGTTTTCTTCTTCTTGGTAATTGTTTAAATGTCTGCAGTTTTCTCAGAATTTATGTCCATCGTTATTCTGATTTTCAATTGCAGAGGCTATAGTAAAGATAATAGGTTTAAGATATTACTATTTCACCGTTCCTTGGAATGTATTCGACTTTGTGCTAGTGCTCGCATCTATTGTTGATCTCATGGTGGGGGACCTCACTGTAAGTAATTTGTATTTATTACTTAAATTAACATACATGATCAGACTTGGTTAAGTCTAACAAATAATTTGTGTTGGATGTGCTTACCATTTCATGAAATATTCAGGTCGAGTTCCCAATCCCTCCAACTATGCTTCGAATCGTTCGTGTCTTTCGTATTGGACGTGTCCTCCGACTTGTTAAGGTATGTCGAGTGCTCGCGCACCCAGTACAAATGGACATAGTGGATTGCGATGAGAATATAAAAATAATTTATTGTTTCCCTCAATTTCTGGCAGGCTGCAAAAGGAATACGCAAGCTTCTCTTTGCATTAATAGTGTCTCTCCCGGCTTTGTTTAACATTGGAGCTTTACTTGCTCTCATCACATTTATTTACGCCATTCTCGGCATGGCGTTGTTTGGAAGGGCGCCAAGAAAATGGTCGATAGACGACGTCTTTAATTTTGACACTTTTATGAATAGTAGCTTAATGTTATTTCGGTAAGAGCTTTGTGTGGTGTAAAAATGACTTACTGCCTGTAATACCGTAGTACCACGGCACATTTCACGCCTTCACGGAAAGCAATATTGGTAATGCTCTTTTCGTGTCCTATTGCAGACTGATGACTGCAGCCGGTTGGAATGAAGTACTGGACTCTTTAACCGTTGTTGAACCAGTGTGTGGCACTTTTCGTCACATAAAATGTGGTCTCCCGGATGAACCGGATTGTCCTAGTCGAGCTCTTGTAGTAACGTACATTGTCACTTATCTTATTGTAAGTTATCTGATAGTTATCAACATGTACATTGCCATAATTCTCGAGAACTTCGTGGAGGCCAACAAAGAGGAGGAGGTGGGCATAGTGGAAGACGACTTGGAAATGTTTTACGTGCGTTGGTCAAGGTAAAGCTAACGGCTGTTCCAGTAGGTTTTTAAAAAGTATACCTGACAAGGGAACTTTTACTTGACCATTCTAAACTTTTTCAGGGCAAGGTAAAATAAAATAAAAATCCGTGGTTAGTTTTGCCGCTGTCATATTTTTAATGGGCTTCCAATGTGATATTCCAGCTCCAAGAGCAAATGGAGCGTAAGTTTCAGAAGCAATTTCCCACCCGGAAACTACTGGACATTGTATCTTCGACCCGTCTTTGGAAAATCCAGCAAAACGCCGCTATTACAATTCAACGCGCTTGGAGACAGTACCGGCTTCGTAAATATCCCCCCATGGAGAAGTCGAAAGCGACTCAAACGAATCGAAGCTCGAATCAAGTCATCGGGGGACATGGACTGGGTGGGATGATGAACAGAATGGGCAACCTGTTGCACATCGGTCATCAGTCCGACCAATCCTCAGGTAGTAAAGGGAGTAAAAGACGTGAATCTATTGCACTGAGGGAACCCAATCCCGGGGGAGCAGGGGTAACCCAACAAACGGGTTCCAGCTCTGTAAGTACTGGTAATCACAAAATCTTGCTACTCCTTCTTTCTCATCTCCTTGAAATAATCTCTCTTGTTCTTCTGTCTATCTTGCTCCACAATACGTCAACCCATTTGAGTTGGCACTCATCTTGTGTCCCTTCCGGAGTTCCTCCTTTTCTCTCTTATCTCTCCGTTGAATCTCTTCTCTCATCTTTGCACTTTTGCACTGTCCCCCTAACCGAACTGCTTTCTAGATATAAGTACCTAGATGTAGAAATAGTTTTTAGAAATATTATAATAGTATTTCATAGAAATTTGTTGTGTATAATTAACGTTGTCATCCACAGTTGGTAACTTGCACCGATTATCGTGATTTTTTGCTAATATCGTGTCTGTTTTCCCCTTTTCCTTCATCTTCTTATCTGGCTTCCCGTACGAATCCACCGTCTACAGCAGCAGAATCGGACTAGAATCAGTCAAGATCCCATCAGTGAAAGCAGCGTCGCGTCCAGTCCCACTGCACCCACAAGACTAGACGCTAGTCCGGAGCTGTTAGCCGCGATAACAACCGCCTCGCTGGCAACTGTCCGGCCACAGGCACCTGTGGGCCAAGCTGCGGGTGGAGGGGGTACGTCCACCTCCCGAGCGAGACGTCTGTCCCCGTCACGCATGTCTGGAGGCAGTTTCGACGTCGCTGTTACGTATGGCAATCAACTGGCAGTCATCAAGGATGCGCCAGACGTTACTTCAAATGGTCCTTCTCCGTTACCCTCCTGTCCAACAACGCCGTCCTCTGTTGACGAATCCAGCAGTGTGATCGTCCAAGTGCATCAGTTTCAATGATTGATGTTCCTTTCCGTAGGTTTACTGCTACTTTCTCAAGCCGCGCGCACATTCATCACTAAAAGTCTTACAAAAACGACGACTGCTCCCCCAACAACGCAACTCATCACAGCAACACCACCATCACCTACGAAGCTACTTTATATCGTTCGTTATTATTATCTAATAGTCTTTTATTCTTACTTAGCTATCTACTTGATCGATAAGATCTTAGTTGATAAAATCAACTTAACTAATTTTAAGGTGCTTTCCATCAGACCTTATTTGTAAATACTACTGTGCATAAAGCTGACGTAAAAAGTAAAAAATAATATACACGCTTTACGCGTATATGTAACTGTTGTTTTTAAAACCTGTTAAAACGTTGTTGTGCATAAACCAACGGAACCTTAAAAGACTCCTCGCCCTCGCATTTATTAATGTAGAATATAGTTACGTAGCTATATTGTATATTGACTCTAATTTTAAGAAGATAAAAAATGTTTTGAAAGAAACGAAAAATGGCACAAACACTAAAGGGGTAGCAGGCTATTCCTTTGAAAAGACCAGTGAAAGGAAAGTGAAAACACTTTTCTGTAGTGTCGACCATTTTTATTGTGAATTAATTATTTATTTACTGCTGTAAGAACTGTTTGTACATACCCTATGAGAGAGAACGTTTTCTAGACAGCACCATTTTTGCTTCGCTATTTTACGGTGCTTTTCTCATTTTCCTCCTGTCACTCATCTTTTAAAAATGTCTACAGATAACCACTAAACAGCATTTTCTACTAGTAGAGTAGCAATAGTAAATGCTGGTACGACACTGAAAGGGTTTTAGGACACCAGTCACGATGAAATCCTTTTTGTGCTCGTACACAGACAGCAGCTCTTTATGGACAGAATCTGTGATGCGCTTCATTAATGACAGGAATAAG
>JAHZNB010007100.1:0-14062 GCA_027744295.1 Callyntrura guangdongensis | reverse complement strand
TTTTTCTTGTGGTGCCTGGTGAATGTAGAAAAGGATTGTTTGTTCTCCATTTCCTATATACGAATATAATCTATATTGCCAGCAGTAAAATATATTAAACTTGCATTTTCTTTCTCTTGTGTTGTTGTCCGTAAACGACTTTTATGGGATGAGGATAAGGAGAAAGAATACGAAAAAGTAGGAAATGGTAGGAGAAAAAAAAGAAGAAGAAAAAATGCATGAAAAGAGACAGTGAAAAAGTATCTACAACAGCTCGTAAATCACACTGAAAGAAATCTTATGAACAAGACATCGATCACTACCAATCGATCAACTGTCGTATTCTTTCACATGGACACAATATAAAAAAGCTTATCCTCATATATTCATCGATATGTTTAGCAAGTGCCCACCCATACATACATACACATTACAATGTATCATCGAGTACATATATTCATATACTTCCTATGCAGATGATATATTGCTTTGTTTACTGAAGGTTTTTGCGCCGTGTGTGTGTGTATGTACACTTCATTCTTTGCTTTGAGACAGGAGAAAAAAAGAAGCTCCCACTGTAAACTTTCCCTTTTGTACCGTGTAAGCAAGTGCGTGTCTGTTTGTGTATGTATGTGCATTGTAACATCCACGGTACATGAACATGACGGTTCGTCTTCTCTGTTATCCCATTTTTCGGACCTATTTTTTACCTTTCAGACTTTCCTCCTTCTTTTCCTTCAAGTTTCAATCATTCCATGCATACAAAGAGTTGAGGAACAAGCATACATTAACATGGAAGCCTACTTATGTACAACCTTGCGTCGTGTTTTCAAGGAGAAAAGTTTGTTCATCGTTCTGATTTCACTTAGCTACCAGTACAAGTAGTAGTAGTAATAGTACTAGTGGGTCGGAGCAACATTCCCTACATATATTTATCCATTCACTCATCCATTTCATCCCAAAGGTAAATATTCCGGTTCTCTCTCTCTCTCCCAGTCACTCTCACTTTTGAAGAATAAAAGACGAAAGTTTTTTTTTCCGTGTGGAAGGAAGAAAAGTTTAATGTAAACAGCAACTAAAGGAATATTATTTAAATGTTTGAGTGACGAAATGAGGGATTTGTATGCTGTATTTATTTCTGCGTATGACTCCTTTGAATCCCCACCACCACTGCTACGACAACTCCTACTACTCCCGTTTGGGTTGGTGTAGTTTCCTACAAAAACTTTGCTTATATTCCTAGGAAAAAAGGCACACTTTAAACCAGAAAAGAATTCAACTTGAAACTTTCCTGTAGCGAAATACGCATTTGGGAACGTGTGTCCATATAAAGACAACTCGCATAGAGTAGTTACCCATTATATTTTTTCAACACACACTCTATACCATGTCATTTGACTTGGTACGGTATCTAACCACTATCGCGACAACGACAACTCTTTTAAGAATAGAAAAAAATCGACATTCGTCATGTAAAGAAACTATTTTTGCTTACCATGTAAGCTGTACACTTGCCAAACATGACCATGAATGAAACACGTCAGTCAAAATGCATATATACAAGCGTACATACATCACCTTCCAAACAAAGCCTCCAAAAACGCCCGGGTTTTCCCGGTCTGTCTGTGTTTAACTTATTTTTCCTTGTTGTTTGTTTACCTAGGAACAATTCCCTTGAGTGCCGGTTATATCAATGATTGTTCACAACCGGTATATGTACAGGCAAGAGACACATGTTCACAAAATGTGCTGCTGTGCTCAAGTTTGTGTGCATGTCTGTATAAATATTACAGTTTGAGTTGCACAGCGGAAAACATGTAGGGTTATTAATGTTTCACATTTTCATTACACCTTTGCCTAGTCTCGATAGACAATTTAGTCGCATTTTTTAAACTTCTAGATGGCTACCTCTGCACTGATGGAACCCATTAAATTGTATAGTAGCAGCAGCAGTAGTACTGCAAAGGTACGCTTGAGTTGTTCTAGCATTGTACATCGTTGTCGTCGTCATCATTGTCAATTTTAGAAGTGGAGAAGATAACGAAACGAAAATTGTAAAGTTGACGAGAGTGCAAAATGAATTTGAAAATAAAAGTTATGAAAGCTTTTCCCCGACAGTGAAGCTTTACAAGTCTTCAACTACCTCTAGCTATTTATGAATTCTGTAATATGCAGAAAAATTTCAATTTAAAAAATGAACCTGCCAAAAGGGATAAATTTTATTGACGAAAAGAATACGTAGAGTAATATGGGTTATGATGATGTGCATTGGCTGGGAAAAGGTGTTAAAACCAACTGCGCGACGACGACGACGGCAAGCAGACAGCAATTTTGTGTGTCCTTGTGTGTCTGCTTGATTTCCCTAGACCCTTATATCCCTTCTACAAACATCAACGAAATAATAATAAAAAAGTATATTCTTCTTCATTTTTCAGAGAGGAACCAGTTTTAAAAACGGAGAGCGTATACAGCAGCAAAGCAGCAACCAACCACTCATGTTGTGTCTATTGAAAAAAAATCTTTTCTCTAAGAATCCTTTGACGATGATGACGGGAAGAAGAAATTGGAAAATCCAAAATATATTGAATCTTTTGCGGTGCTTCTCTGGGATTCAAATCCATTCAAGCCTTGAAGAAAAGGAAAATATTGGAAAAACAACAAAATTGGCAATAGTCTCTGCTACCTATTCTGCCACTACCACGGCCGCTGACGAAAGCATCATAATATTAGCATAGAAAGCGTAAACGGAGAAAATGGAAGAGCTAAATAAGTGCTTACTACCGACAGCGGTGGCTGGTGCTGGTAGCAGGCAGGGTTAGGTATGCTATAATATTTATTGTCTTCTCTCGGTGCATTGGTGTTTATGGATGTTGCCCAGCTTTGCGCCACCATCGCGACCATATTATTCCTTACAGTCACTTTTCTTCCCAAGAAACACAATTTCAGCTCTGCACCACCACAACAAGTACACGTACCTATGTACATACAATGTGAGCCTAAGGAAAAGCAAATTTAAGACTGTTGAGGAGTAAGACAGGCTTGACAGTTTTAAGCCCATCCCATGACACTTGGAACTTTATGGGATAGAACAGCCTGTGAAAGAAACCAAGGCACACATAATCTCTCGTAATGTAATGTGCTCTGCATCAGCATCATGGGATAATGTACGTTAAAATACGCAGAGTAGGTAGCCAGATGATGGAAATATGTTTGTGCTCCTCGCATTCTGTATTAACTTGTTCGTGTACAACAATCCCCCAAAAAATGACGAACCATAGAGGGACCCGGCGTTTTCCAATTTATAATACGAGAGCGGGGCGACCTATCTCCCGGTCACCCTTAAATAAAGATCATTGTGACCTCAACAAAAGAGAGAGAGAGAGAGAGATTGGGGACCCTTCTTAGTAAGTTTCTGCCTTTTAAGTAATTACCGAGTAATTTTTTCTCTCTGAAGGATCTACTCCGACGGAGAGGCAAGTTATCTCTTTTTTCCCAGGGTATCGGAAAACCAGCCACTAAGGAATCTCTTGATGATTTAGGATGATGACAACGACAACGAAAAATCTTGATGAAGCGGTACATTTCATCGTTGCCAATGGCGTTCTCTCTCTGTGTGTGTGAGTGTTTGTGTAGAAGCAGGGCTTATGGTTTATGCATCCCTCGTAATATGTAGTTCACAGGGAAATCGGAAAATCTATAATAAAAGACAGAAACGAAATGAGGATCGATATAGAAGAGAATGTAATAAGTTTTGTAGTTATAGTTGCAGTGGAGTAATGCTTCTTTGTCAGTACCGTCTCCAGTTTCTTTTCATGTTGGAAGGTTGCAACTTGCTGGAAAGCAGTTCTCCGGGTTATATTATTCTTTTTTTCTTTTATAACACTGTACAGTGGTGGTAGTGCCACTGCTTACATGCACGTCTCCTTTTTCTCTCTGCTTTCTCTCTTGGCGATGTTGTTGGTGGTGGTGCAGAGAAAATGGATGGTGAACAGCAGGAGATATGCTATTTCACTGAGCTTTTCTCATCGGATCCGTCCCAGTTGACGTTCATCGCATTTGATCAACCGTACACAAAAACTACCTTGCTCAGTTTATACACGATTGCGAGTACTAGAAGCCGTAATAGGGCTGCCTGGTGGTACGTACAAGTTAGGTTCAGCTGCAGAAAGTGTTTCGATACTGAAAGGTTGTATGGTAGCTTTAGGGAGAAAAAGAAAACGTTTTGTTGGGCATGCAAGGGAGAGAGAAACCAAAGTAAGAGAAAGAGAGAATGGGGGAAGACGGTCGGGGGAAAGGGAATGAAGATGGTACTCAATACGGATAAGTAGATACATATAGGTCGTAAGGTGTAGTAGCATACATGGTTGTATACATACATATGCTCAGCACCGTTATATTTGTACAGATGCAAAGGGAAACTTTTCTCTCAGGGTTGGTTTTGCAAGAAAAGAACCCATCCCAGGCGAAATACAAAATTTTTTATATGAAGTGTGCCTACACCACTGTATGCGAGCACCTACGTGTTTTTGGTTTTCAGGTAGGTATTTTACTCCAGAAATGGACTCGTTCCACATTATGTTCATCTGAATGATTGTGGGAGAATGAACACATACGTACATACATCCGCTTTTCGTACACCTTCTCCTCTCCTCTGCAAATCAAACCATGTGCTCGTGATGGCAGTGCTATTGCAGCTTCTCGTGCAATTGAAAAAGGTATTTTGGGTCTGGCGGTAGCAGAAGTTGTGGTGTGGTTTAGTCTTTTTCGGTGATTGGGTGACTTTTCTCTTATAGCATGGAACCATGTAACAAAGTTATAAGTACGTGCGCGTGTTGTATTAAGAGGAAAATGTAACTCGAACAAAAACTAGCCCTAATAGTATAATGGCATGGTTGGACACAGATTCTAAGAAAAAAAGAGCTAGAGGAATAACCAACTCTGGGATATAGGGCTTGTTTTTACAACATATTATAAAAATGTCTTATAATAGTATGCCTTGCAGTACATGCAAGGAGGCGCAAACTTCCTCTACCAGTTTTGCTGATATCACACCAACTAGCATTTTGTTAGGTGGTATATGTATCTGTGATCTATGTGTTTCTCCGCAAGGATGGGCTGAATAAAAGCAGCAGCGGTAGTGTATAGAGTCGCCGAGAGGATGAATGGATGGCAAAGTGGTACAAATTCAAGGCGAATGAGCGGTATTAAACTTTTGGGAACATATTTCTTGCAACTCTGACAGATGCTGATACTACCCGAGCTAAAAAACTGTTGGTGATGCTGACGGTGGTGGTGGTGGTGGCAGAGGCGATTTGCTATCTGAATAGGTAAGTGAATAACGCTGTTGCCTGTATTAAACAAGTTTTGTGTGCAATATTTGTACGTGTATGTATGTATCTTCTAACTTTTACCATTCGACTAGTTCAAACGAACCCCGGCATCGTTGTAATAAATGCTTTCACTTTGTTCTTCTTTGTCACATATACAAGTTTCCACATGGTAAACACAATGGCACACTCACATACACACAACACCAACGGATATGAAGTTACCTATCGACATGCTACTAGCAACAGTGTGGCAACCCTTGTGAAAACTTTCAGAAGACGGGTGTGTGTGTGTGTGTAGCAAGTTACTTTCTCTACCATCAGCCTAGTGGGCTTGCTTCACACAACGAGTTACACAGTCAAAGGGAGCATAGATAGATACACATTCACAAAGCAATTTATTTATTCCTCGTTACTCGTTAGTCATTCCCATCTGCTGAATAATAGAAGCATGATGATACACTTTGTACTGTGCAATTATGTTGTTGTGTTCCGCTTCTCCTGCCAACATTACTTGTTAAGTGTAGCGAGAGCTTATCGTGTCGCTAACTCTTCTATAAACTATGTTGCATCAAGTAAATCCCTGGTTAAAATTGTGGGTGATGCGTTGTTGTGGCCAACGTTCTGATGTACAAGTATCTAGTAAGCAGTCATGTATTTGAAGTTGAATGAATGTCGACAGAAGTACATATCTGGATACAAATTAAATGTAACGACTGATTTGTGTTCTTGGAACACAAGCGGCTAATGAATTTTAAACCAGAATGTATTTCCTCGTAGAGTACTAGCTTCTACTCTATTACGTAATGTAACACCAGGAAAACTCTCCGTAATACTTTGCCCACTCTTTCAGAAATTTACGCTCGTCATATAAAAGGATATGGGGTGCTGCTGTTGCTGCTTTAACAATACATTTCGAAATCAATTTTATAATCTTTCCCTGGTAAAGAAAGCTCTCTAGAGAGAGAGTGAGACAACTTATGTTCTCGTTTTCCAACTAAACGCCAGAGCAATGATGACAGAGTTTCAAAGCACAACACATTTGTTTAAATTGATATAAAGTATTGTCAGCTAAACGCCATGTTAGATCAGGTGGTTGCTCCCCACCATCATCACCGCCGCCACCACCACCACCGGCAAACCTCATTTGTGTTTCATAATAGTGAGATGATGAATGTGAATGGTTTGTACCAAAATTGTTTTGCTTTGCTTTGCATACCACTGTGTGGCTGATGTGGAATTAGGAAGAGCGAGGCAGAGAGAGAGAGTATGTAATCATGGTTTTCATCATCATCATCTTCGTCCTTTTCCTCCTACTCATATCATCAACACCGCATCACCGACAGAAGAAATATGGGTGTACACCTGAATAACAAAGTTTATTATCAGAGAGGAAAAGAGAATGCACATAAAAAGTAGCAGCTATTCCAAAATACAGTCATAACATGCGGGTGTCTGTTCTATATATCATCAAGTCTTTTCTGCATGTTCTGCCAAAATAACCAAATAGCTGTACTTTTCTCCTCTTCTCTTTGGACAAGTAACATCTGTAAACAAACTTGATGGAATGGAATTCGTCTAAAAAAGAAAACAACCTGAACTCCAACACTTATAACAGCAGTACTACTAGCAGTAGTGCTGGCGGCAGGAGTAGTAATATTACTACTACTACTAGTAGTAGTAGTAGTTAGCAGGACTGTGTGATGTTGTGATGTGCAAGGTAAAATTGAACGAAACGTGTATAACATAAACACGTCAGTTTCGGTTACACATCCTGTCAAGTAAATAATACATCTTTGCGTCTCTCCCTATCGTTTCACTCTCCTGTACTCTCCCAACTACTAGAAACACAAGTGTCTTTTTCAACTTTTGAAGAATACCAAGTGAGAAGGGTGCACCTAGTACTACTCCCAAGCAAAACATTTCCAGGGTGTTTTAGGCCGATTCAAAAAAAAAATACTCTGTGAGTATAATGGTGACGGTAGTGGTGGCAGGGTGGCAGCTGACAAACATTAAATAATTGATGATAGCTCATAAGATTCCTAAAATATTAATCAGTTTCGTTCATTCATCCCCGGTTTTGGAGAATCCAATTACGCGCTGCTGTTGTTTTCTCCGTATGTGTACTTGGGCGTGGGTGCGCGGAGCGGAGACACACACATACACACGCATTGCAACACGCCGCCACTGCTCCATGTACATGCATGCCATGTATATGCATGACGTATTGTCCTTCTAACTGCCTACTCAAGGTAGACAGGCAACATTTTCAAGAAGTTTAAAGAAGACCCGGTTTTTAATCTGGGATGCTTGTGTCAACAGCAGTGGTTCTTACGGTGTATTCGTGGTTAGTACCACAGAAATATGATGGAAAAGAGTATTTCCCACATGCTTGTAAATTCCAATGACATGGCTGATGAGACAAACGACACTGGAGACAAGAACAATAACAAAAGGATAGTTGCGTTTTTTGAAGTACGCACACAAGTAGACCAGGACGACATATCACGATAGCGTGGAGCGCATATGGCCTATCACTCCCCACACTACATGTACATCCATTCAACAACTAAATTTTCTCTTCACATCACGCACTCATCATCATCGTTATTATCATATATACCAAGAGTCGACAGACCGGCCGGGAAACATTAACGATTTGGTGCACTTTCCCTGCATGTTCATAACAATTTCTCATTATATGAACCTAAACACCCCCGCAAACACTGACACACCGTCAAATTATTCGATGTATATTAACGCTTCCAGTAGAGGGTATTATGAAGTCCGGATTAAAAACCCAGATAAAGTAGAGACTATTATGCATGCATGTATCCACATAATATATGTTTATAAGGGTGTGAATAGGCGGCTTATCAAGTCGAGTAACGCGGTATACTTTCATAGAGACAAAAATATTACTTGATCGTCATCATCATTGTCGTCGTGGAACATGCTGACACCCTCACCGCACCGGAACGATACTTACTATCGTTCTACCATATCGTCTCGCACACATTTCCTGCCTCATCATTACGTGCTGCTTTTAATACGTTTCAGGCCAATGTGCATTGCTTTTCGCTACGTAAACCAAGGAAGGCGATATATCCTACATGCTATGAAAGTTGCGCTGTTGTACGCTCAATGCTGAACATCAGCAAGGAAAGGGCATTACAACAAATATAGGCAACAAACACAGCAAGAGAAGCCATTATCATCGCTCTACCAAACCTTATTATCATTTTCATAATCAACATGATTTTAATAACCCTACATACAAGAATCGGTAGAGTCCCAATCATCAGCAAAACGGGTAAGTTAAAAAAAATATACATTACGCGTTATGTGTACCACACCACAGGGAGAAAAAAATCTTTTAAACGACTTCGACAAGAGTTGGCTAGATGCACTATTTTTCGTTTTTCCGGTGAGTTTTCTGTTGACGAAGTAAAATGCACCTCCAGCTGCGACATATCCCTGTCTCTCTGCTAATAATGATGTTCGTGGTGGTGATGATGTTACTGCTGCTTTTGCTGACGATGACGATCGTAATCACATGCTGCATGCTGGTGTTGATGCGAAACTTTGATACACTTCCCGAAAAAAGCAAGTTTATACGAGAAAGTGTCACTCACATTGCAAGTCGCAGTTGGAAAATTCTGTGGGAGAAGGATGTATTCCTTTTGCTTACTAACGAGTTTGCTAACACACATGTAGGCAAGGGATGTGTGGTGTTGATGTGATTTGGGTTTTTGCACTACAAACAAACCCTTCACATCATACATACAATATACATATATGTCTATAGGTATATGCATTTGTATATTAGCTGCAATGGGGTATGGCAGCATGTCTTGAAAAACAGCATTCAAGAACATTGCATCAAATGGAAATAGACGAGTAGAGGGCGTGAAGCACGGAACTATATACCTGTTTCAGCGAAGTATTACTTGTATTTTTTTTCTACCTGGTTTGCGAAATATATATGCTACATATACCCAGGAACCCAAGTATTAAAAAAAATAACAAACGGTAATCAGCACACCATTCTGGTGATATTTCTTGTGCTTTATTTCCAAGTTGTCATACTGGCATTACATTACTCTCCGCTCAGCTAGATTACATGTCTGGGGGTAGGTGGAAAAGGATTTATGAAAATGAGAAGGTAATTTCATAATTAAATCCTAAAGCAACAACAACGTGTATGAAAACAGGCATGTACACCAAGCACCACCACCGCCAACAACAAATTTTCCACTTTTCCTGATTATTTTGTAGAGAGCGAGAGAGAGAGAGTGGACCAGAGCAACATAGAAAAACGACTTAATATCACATTTCACCCTGGCTAATTCACTACTAATGTTTTAAGCACTCCATTCATTTCCAGATAATAACTTTTACCTTCAGATAGATGTGCACTAAATTAGTCTGAAGACATTTCACATTTTTTTTCGGCATACGGTTCATAACTCACAGCGGTATGTACTATAAAAACGAGAGTACTTGATATTATGGTTATGTACGCATTTTTCTCTCTCTTTTGGTGGGGAACTTTTGTTGATGATGCTGCCATGCACCCAAGTCATTAAAAAATCTCTGCTTTTTTCATAAACCAAACAAGGTGGTGGGTTATTATTAAGTAAATGGATTTTTTCTGTTGTTCTCTCTACACATAACAGGGAAAGAGAGAGAGAGGATTGAAGAGCGAGAGATATTTTATGACACCCAGTCACTCCCTGTCTGTGAGTGAGGAGAAGGTGATGTACAGTTCAATTATAATGACCCTCACCGGAGTAGCATCCGCCACAACAGCGACAGCAGCGCAGAGCCTGTATCGTCATAAAGTACAACCACATACAAATGAAGTGAAGTTTCCGTGAAATGAGCTTTCGGTGTGGGATTTTTTTTCTGGGTAAATAGAAAAAAGGAGTAATCATCATGTAAATAAAGCAAAAGCAAAAAAGTAAAAGTTGTACACACACAGCGATAAAGTGGTAAGTATCACACAAACCGTACACATCTCACACTCGTGCACATTCTCCGTTTGCAAGAAGCCTGTACACAGAAAAACGAGAAGAGATTTTCTTTTTTTTGTCTGCCATCGTCAATTCTTTTAGAGAAACTGGCGCTTTTCTCTCGTTCTATTCTTTTTTGCTCGTAATGGTATGCAGTAGTAAAGAGAGAGAGAGTGACTTTGAGGTCGACTCTTTTGTATATGTGTACGCTTGTAAATATAAAAAAGTAAAGTAAAAAAGGAATCAACAAATCTTTGTATATTTATGTATGTACGTCTTTGTACAACCAACCACTACCACTGTAAGGCACAAGTCATCATGGTACATTATACAGTTCACTGCTACATCGTCGTCGTCGTCGTGCTATTAGGTAGAGTCTCTTTTTTCTGACTCCCCAAGTCCATATAATAATATGCTGTACAGTCAACATGGATTTTTTACGTTGTAAACCTCCATGAAGAAATGAATGGGCTCATGGCATGAGATTTCAGCTCATAAACTAGAAGAACCCTTGACAAGAATGACACTAATAGGCTAGCTTGTACCATTCAACTCTCCATAACTTTATTTTCTGCTTCTTCTACTTCGTCTCATTTTTCCTCTTTCTCTCTCTCTCTCTCTTTGCATTTTTTCTCTTTTGATGCTTGGTTGATACTCTCTGTATTACACAACGTGGGCTAGGGCTATACATGTTTTTATAACCACTGCCTAAAATTTTAGTTTTGTGCCTATTTTATTTTAGCTAGATTTTTATTTTCACTTGAATTTGAGAAAAAGGATAGCACCGTTTTTCGTCGTAAAACTGGAGAGCTTCCATCAACTAACAGTACATTATTTTTTCACGGTTACGTTACGACGAAGAAGACAGGTATGTATTTAACGATGACATTAAAAATCAGAGAAAAATGCATTCGTGTTCGCTGGTGGATAGCTTTTTTCTCTTTACAACGATCTGTAAATACGTAGTATATACATGTTTAGCTTGGTTATACTTTTCAACAATTTAAGCTTTTAGCGCGAATTCAATATTCATTTATATTGATCATACACAAATATGTATGTATACTAAAGGTAAAAGCCTCCCCCTTTGTCTCTTGAATGTCCGTCGTCTTGTCACATACGAAGGTATATATCTATTACGCGATTCTTTCCTCCTTGCACGCACGCACACAGGATATCTACATGTACCCAAGTGACGACCGTTTTTAATTGAGAGGAACAAGTGAAAAGGGCGGATAACGTGAATATGAGACGTGACCACTAAAACAAACCAATTCAGTCATAAAGGCAGAAAATTAATTATATAATAATTATTTTCTGTCGCCAGTATACACCCTGCTTTTCATTTGAATCCTGCCTGATGTTTTGGTGGGGTGCAGCAGCACTCAGGAAAATAAGTCTATATCCGTCCTTTTAACCCCAACATACATATATTACCTAGTATACATTCTACTTGAAAACGTCGTGTCTGTCTATATGACATTTAATACAATTTAAATGAAATTTTGAAAATAGTGAATTTGCATGTTAAATTAGTTTTAAGAACTTTTACCCGTATTTTTTTTGACTTAACGATTGTTTCAAGTGTTTTACGTGACATATTATGTTGGAGCCCATGCGTGATTCCATGCATCAAATAGGTTAAGGCAGCATATCTATCACTTCCTCTTCATTAACAGCCCTACTAACTATTGAGTGTATAATTTTTAATTCAATGGCATTCATACTTTTATCAAAATTAATAGCCTACCATATATGCGTACTTAAGTATGTAGCTGTATATAAAAAAAACTTAATTAATCCACAAGAACTGAGCTAAAGAAAAATACGCAATTAGGAATGTCACTCTGTTCGTTTATCTAAATACTTCTCCATTTGCTGTTGTTTTCATTCAAGTGAGTGAACATTTAATGTAAGCACATGAAACGATGAAGAGCTAGCTAGTTATTGTATTCATAAAAGAGGATGGGTTCTCATTGTCGCATTGCATGTCTTTCAGCAGTATAGGAAGTAGTAATTTTTTTCCAGTTAGTTGTTAGCGTACTATAGTAGGTGCGTTTATCCAGTTTATATCTTTACGTAAAGCCTGTGCCTTTTATTAAAAAAGTTTCATCAGCTAGCAAATGTGGCAGCAGGAACGCATAAACAGGGAGCGAGAAGCCACACGACGATGACTACGATGATGATGACAGGGAAGAAGATAACGACAAGAAAGGGTAGCGATGTTCGCAATCATTGACATTCATTACATTTTTAATGATGTCCATCATCCTCTCTTTCTTTATGTGTGTGCCTACATAATATATCACTCTAATCTCGTATCAACTATATACCACAAACTAAACCCGCTAAAAAAACTACAAAAGAAAGACTATGTGTAATACGACGACATCAAAAACGACTAAAAAAGTTACGCTGAGCAGCACTATACCATATTACCGTTTACCATTCAACAAACCAAGTTAAGGCTGTAGTAGTAAGGAGTAATACAAATATGCATGTATTTAAGCTATATTCACGTTTTCCTCTCAAGGAGGTTACCAAGTTCCAGTACACTCTCTTCCATTAACCGTTTTACGAGCGTAATTTTGGAAAGTAGTTATGATGAACCATATTATGAATTTATAATAATAAACGATGTTTGCGTGAGCTTCCCAGTTAACTACTACACACTCACACACGCCGAGCTCTGCGTCTTTTGCCGTTGTTACTGTTCCTGTTTCTGGTAACGTGTTGTGTGAAAATTCGACATTCGTTGGGATATACATAAGGTGTATAATGTGTGTCCTGTGTCATTTATAAGTAAATAGTAAATACACACATAAAAATAAACTTTTTTCCTTTCTAAAAGTTTCTTCCCATTTAGATTACTTGTGTACAGTACTTAAGTGCTGGGGTTTAGTGGATAGTAACATTAACATTACCTATTTATCCATGCACGTTTTTCCTTTTCCGTTTCTCTCTATTGTCCTCTCTCTCTCTCTCACTCGCGTTTTCTGGATGCTCGTGTGCTCTGCTAGTCTTGTCATTTTGTTCTGTTTACGCATCAGTCAACGAACGTAAACACAACCAGAATTATTTATATCTCCCCCAAAACAGACAGAGTAATCAAATTTGAAAAAAGACTGTCCACTGTTGATAAATTTTAGAGGTTGCTTTCTGCTTGTATTACGTGCTTACCTAGTTAGTTAAAACTGGAAATTTACAATAAAAATCGGCATATCATCATCAACAAGGAGCTCGGTTCAGAGGTGAATGTGACTTGATGAGTTGACTGGAACGGACATTTAGAACATTTTTTAAAACAAACATGAATAAAAATTATTTCTGCACGTGTGCATGTAATACTTGCTCCTTTATGTTTGTTAAGACATGTCAACTATTTTTGTACGTAGTATCTGCTTACTTTACATATAGGTAATATATATATATATTTTTCATGTCAAAAATGAGGATTTTACTTGCGGGAAAGAAAACATGCTCATGGCGTTCTGACCGCTAAACATAAACCTATGAGCACAATTAAGTTGTTGTTGATGATATTAGTTTTTACACGGTTGACGGTAGACAATGAACAATGTTCAAAGAAAAAATAAACAATGCTGGTTCGTTTTTTGGTCTGGCATCATCATTTGGAAGCTTGTTTTGTCGGTTTAAAAACTTTCTTTTTGAAACACTAAACACCACACGTGGTCTCGCCTGATCCGATGAGTGTAACTTTCGTTTTTTGCTTCCTTCTTT
>JAHZNB010007099.1:0-13063 GCA_027744295.1 Callyntrura guangdongensis | reverse complement strand
TTGAAAAGTCTTGATGGAACATATATTATAAGTTAGGTAGAGGGATTTTTTTAGAATGATAGATAAACCAAACCATCTTTCGTTTTCATCCTGGCAAGATATTTTTCAACTTATATGCTTAGTAAAAAATGAAAAAGATTTTTTTTAGTAACTAGTCCTGTTGTATCTAGACAGGAAAATGTGAGTATAGAAGAGAATACGAATTGAAAGGAAAACGAAGTGATCGATGTTGAGCAATTTTCTACTGTGAAAGGATAATTGAAATTCGGATACAGCTATTGCAAAAGTCGAGATGAACGATAAATTGTCAGAGTTGCGGAAACTTCGGGTACACACTATATACGCTTTTATGAAGGCTTGTTATTGGTACAAAAGTCGCTCTGCAAGCGGTATCGTTGATGGTGTTTTATTTAGGTTTGTAGTTGGAATGTTAGGCACTAAACATGAGTGGGTGTCACAGTTGTGTAATTTTAAAAAGTTATGTGTCATCAAAGTTGTTTTACACACTGGGGCACACTGGTACCTGCTGTATGGTACGTGTGTAATATGGTGTGGCGGCTATAAGTTTTAAGTTTTAGAATTTATGGTGCCTACATATCAGGAATCTGACGGCAAAGTTAAGTCTCCTCATATAGCTATGCTTCCTGTTGTCCCCAGCTGGCAATTTGGGCTTTTGTCTTTGTCTGCAACCGTCGAAAAATCACAATATATTGCTACAGTTGAGTGCGTTTGATGAAACCATCAACATCACTAGAAATTCTAAAAAACGTTGAAGGGATATCAAGGATGAAGATATACAGTCCTTATAACATTTTAAAAAGGAGTTGGTCGTTTGCTACGTTCTGCCATGCTGTAATGGATGGATTTTTGTTGATGTTGAAATGATAGGTCATGCCAAGCCTCAATGAGAAACAGATTTTTAACCCGATACAAAACTAAAATTGAGTTCATTTCACCGAAATGTGCCCCATGCAGCGAGAGCAATTAAAATAAATACAATCATCAATCATCCCAGGCAGAATCAATATTATTGGCGGTAAAGGATGCTCCTTTTCTTCCTCGCAGATTATTCGTTCAGTTGTTGGATTGTGAGAGATTGAGTGACCAACTGTTGTATGGACTAGTATGGAGAGAGGAGAGACATGGGATAATATGCAAATTCACCACATGCAGGAAAAGATTGTAACTTGTCTTGTAGTTTATCTAAATTGGATTCTCGTCAAACAGTCTCATTTTTGACTAAACACGTACAAATGTACACATCACTATTACTCCTCTGCCTACAGACGTCGGCTTTTGTGCCGGAGCAAGAGCAGCTTCAGCAGCAGTTGGCAGTTTGATGAGGAAGGAGAATCATATTGATATGATGATGATGATGATGCTGGTTGTGTGTTGTTTAGTCTCCTTTCTTCTGTCATGTCATGGCGCAGCTTTAATAAAATGAATTTCTAGGAATAAATTTAGACACTGTGGCACAGAGCTAAAGAGCAAACGTACATGACATGAGCAACAAAGCAGCAACTAATTTCAAACAATATACAGCAAAACTGGCTGCAAGGAAAGAGATGCCTTTGGATAGATTTATGATTGTGTTTAAACTGTGGCCATACCTACGTATCGAAATAGTAGGCTCATCTAATTTTCTGTGTTTGTGTGTATGTGCATCATCCATCAGTAGTAGCAACGTCAAAATCATATGAAATGAAGAAATTGCTATCTGGCATGGTTCAGAATTGATCATCGTCCTCGTTCAGTTCAAGTTCTCCAAAAGCAGTAGGTACACACACTGTTCCATGATGGATTCGATGATCCCACCAACATCGATCCGTATGCTGTTTGTTCGCGCTCTCACTCTCTCTCTCCCTATCTAGTTTCTCCCCTTGTTGTACGCTCTCAAAACTCTCCTTCTCTCCCCATTTCATTCTTTCTATTTTCTCAGAATTTGCTTGATGGTTCAAAAAGCAGTTTAGAGGAAGATAACACAAAATTGAAAACACTAACGTCAATAGCTCTTAGCGCTGTTTGCGTTTGGTTGTGTGCTCCAAAATGCATTCCATTTGGTTTTCGATTAAAAAGGCAGAAAAGTGGCATAGGCATTCTCTCTGTGAAAGGAAACGTACCGACGGACTGAATGAAGCATAATATAGATTCACGCAAGATCCCTGAGCTTAAAAAGCATTCAAAACCTGGGGAAATGAAAATGAACCCTAACATCTCTCACTCTCTTTCTGGATTTGTATTCCCCGCAAGAAGGCCTTCCATTATCCTTGGTTGTTAGTGATTTTCGTATACATTAGCAATGAGGAAGTTTAGGTTTTGAAAAGGTAGCAAAACTTTATTCATTACTATCATCCCTACTGAATTCTATTATTTTCTTTAAAAAATTCAATCTACTTTAGCATGTTGCATTGCATTACATTCCATTCAACCCCACTGCACCTTTACGCTACTCAAGTCCCACACGGTCACTTGGTTCAAGCATGTGTAAGTACGGTCACATTTTTTCTCTTTGTGAAAAAGGGCAATTCAATTGTGTAGGCTCTGGGCTCTCTCTCTCTCCACACTCAAGGTATTTGAATTTTGGGCCCATCGTCACATCATATTAGCTATGTATGTCCAAGGCAATTCTGAGAATTGAAAAGTAAAATCCACAACATACATCTGCCACTGTTACTACTGCTTTATAATATATTGCAATGTCCTCTTTTTTACGGCTTCTCTCCTACTCTCTCTCGTTCCCCAACTTATCCTTTTGTTTAACAAGTTGTGGCAGTAGTAGAGCGGTAGTGGCAGTGGCAATGTAGTAACTAATAGTAAGGCTAGCAGCAAACCTTGTTTTTCCTACTGTATATGTGTTGTATATATACTACGGCGAGAAGGCAGACAGGCAGCCTTGCCTCGTTGCTTCCCTGTCATTCTTTTAGACTGATGGTGAGTTTTACGTTACGGTAATTGCCATGGGCTAGGGCTCACTATCCCGAATTCTAAGAAATCTCATGTTGTTAAGTTCATAGGTATACCAAATACTATTAAGTTTGCTACTTTTCGTTCGCCATCGCCTTACACACACGTACTACATACATTACGTCCTCTTCTGTGTGTACACCTCTGCTTTGGCCCGATTGGCCTGGGGCGATTTGGTCACGGCAAGTTTTATACCTATACCAGACACCAGTAGGGTGGCTGGTTATGTGGTATGCAATATTACCTAGGAATGTACGTACACACTTAAAAATTACTTACAGAAAGAGAGAACTGCATTTTGATACTTTTTGTTGCATTACTTGTGTGTGTGTAAGCCACTTGCGTTAAAGTATGCATGCATATGGTTTGTGGGAAGCTTTATGGTTGAAAATATTGAAAGCGATTCTTTGCAATTCATTAGATTTGTTTTTACAAGCCAAGCTAGCAAAATCAAAAGACATTATTGCAAGCCCATATTATCCTGATTCCTCTGTTATTTTGTTGATTTCAGCGTATCTTGATTGGTAACAATAGAATAAGTGAACTTTTTGCGATATATGCATATGCGTTTACGCAAATTGCTTAGTGTGTAGAAGATCGTCATCGTTTCTTCGTAACGATGAAACACACCACCATACAACACACCTCTCATCAATATTTAGCTGTACCGCTTGCTGCAACGCAAGTCAGTATATTATATGCCTGAACACAACCGTACACTATTATTGTGATTAGGGGAATTTTTTGCAGACTTTGTGGTGTACTAGCTTTGTGGTGGTGGTAGAAGAAAGAGATGAATGCAGTGTGAATATGTCGAGATAGCTGTTGGTTGAAGGAGAGAGTTGCTTGCTGAGTACTCAGAATCAGAAATGATAGACATCATCGTTAGCCTTCGTCTTTCCCATTTGATGATCCCGGTGAACTCATTTGCAGTTCAACGAAAAATCGTAAAAAAAATACAGTCAACCAAGCTTTTCATGACAACTGTCAAGACGTTTCAGGAAGGCTTCTCGTAAAATAAATATTAATGTGTAACGGTGAAAAAGATGAGAAGGAAATGAAAATTGAATTCGGGAAAGACTTTACAAGACTGTATACATGTTAACTAGGACACGCTTAAAGTATCAGGAAACTAGGGCTGAAAAGGTATAGCGTATATAATGATGTGGTAGTTCTATTTTAAGACTTTGTTTGTAAGCCATACAGCTGCACTAGCAAAAGTTTTCTCAGTTCAAATCTTGCTTGGCTCAGCATGTAACCGTCACCCACAACTTTATTAAAGACGTCTTATCAATAACGTCATGCTTATCCTATAATTTTGATGATGCGATTATGCTGATAAAACTGGATTGTAGGTGTTCTCTATGAAATCATTCAGTGGAATAAAGTTGAATGAGATGAGTAGTTTCCTTAGGTGTTTGTACCATTGACCATGTACCTTGCCTTGTCTTATGCTTCTTGAGCCAAGTAGTTGCAAGTCAAAACCATCATCATGATATAATGGCTCATTCATTGGAATGAAGTTGTGGTTGTGGCGTACGGCTTTATACTCATATGATTTTTTGGTAATGCCTTCTACGTCAGCAGCACTGTCAAGAAATGTAAACGTCAATGCAAGCAAGCAAGCATACAATGGAATAATGTGGAATGACGGTGATATCATCGTATCCTTGTTAAAAGGTGTAACAACTGTTTTTTCGCCCTACAAATATGTACAGTTCGGTACATTTTTCGGGATTTCAAAGTAGAAAGTATTAATCCCAAATAAATATTCATATTTAGTAGAGGTAGTTTGAAACACAGTTGGGGCTAAATGACGTGCTTTCACTATGACTTAAGTATTCAATTCAATTCAATTCAAAATATGACGACGAATATTAGTCAAGGTTAGGGCACGAAGAGAGAAAAATTCCAGGGAATATTATATGTTCTATATAGCATGCTATCGTTCATCCAAAGAAGATAGTCGATAAAAACGCTATACAGTATAAAGTGATTTTATCGACAATTTCTTATTCGGCCATCTACATCTAAAAGAACTACTAGTGTGGTGTGCTCCATACAACAAATTATTTTAGATGGACAAATATACATGTCCGCCCTTTCGTTTATATAAAACTAACCTAGCTCATTACAGGATCTAAAGAATAGACAATGAAAATGAACCATGAAAAAACCTGTTTTCTTATCAGCAGTTTTCTGGTAACGCCGGTCATCTCTCTCTCATTTTTCTGCCGCATTATCATATTGAATTAAATCATGCTGATACACTTGTACAGCGGCCATCTGAGAGCTGTCTAAACTTTAGTAATATTAATATATTTTAGCCTAACGCAGATAGATGTATCCATTGTCATAATCGGCTGTATGTTATTGTATTTGCATATGTAAATTTACGCTTGACGTTTATCAAAAATAGTATGCACAGATGTACACTAACAGATATTGTGTAATCTTGTTTATCACGTGTTTGTGATCTTCGTCAACAAAAAACTACATACGGAATATTTTTTTTATCTTGTTACAGGCGTCAATGGAAATTCTTGAGTCAACCCAGCCTGGAGCATTTATCATTCGAGACTCTGCAGATCCTCGTTTTCTATACAGTCTCAGTATACAAACTGAACGGGGGCCAACTTCCGTGCGACTTCCTTACAGAAACGGAAAATTTTCATTAGATGGCGATGAGAAACTGGCAGAGAGGGTACCTAAGTTTGATTCCGTGATCGGATTGATTGAACATTACGTCAATGGAGGGACCAAGATGGGAAAGCAGGTGAGCAAAAAGTTACACACAAAGAAATAGAGCAAAGGCCAAAAAATAATGTGACGTTTGCGTTTGATTATGTTGCACTGTACTCATACAGATAAAAGCAAAGCCTGGTATGTGGTGTACAAAAATGATTTATTAATCCGCAGTCATGTCATAAACGTTGGGTGTTGTATGTCATGCGGCACTGACAAGCTAAAAAATCTCATTTATCACGCCACTGTATATGTACATGCAACACAATGTTGGGCGGATTTCCCAATTTTGATGACTAACCATTAAGCCCAGTTCATTTCATATAATTAAAGAATGATTTTATTTTTTTCCCTTTCTCTCCAGGTTTCAGTTTGGATCGATCATGAAGGAAACATGCATTCAGCCGTGAAATTAACAAAGCCTGTAAGGAAGGATGTCGGAAGTCTGAAACACCTAGCCAGAGTGGCGATAAATAAACACAATATACTCTCCAACAATAATAATAATAGCACTAGCAGCAACGAAACTGACAGTAGTACCCACATCACTACTAACGCCGTTATTTCCAGCCCTGGAACAAGTAGTTCGGCTGATGTTCAAAAAGTCAGCAGCGTCACTTTCCCGTCAGCCGCAAAGAGTCATTCTCCCGTAGTTTCTTCACCCGTGGAAGTCGCCAGCGTTAAAAGCAGTAAGACTGTCAGTTCTGTTCCTAAAAATGAAAATACGATTACCTCCTCTTCCTCAGCTGCAATTACTGCTCCTGTTGCCGATCTCAGCAAACTTCCCCCGTCGTTGCAAACCTACATGTTAGACTACCCGTATAAGTTGTGATGAGACTAAAGGGACTGCGTGCTCGATGATTTACAATTACAAGACTTGCAAATCAAAACAAGACAACTCCATACAACTTTTTCTCACTAATGGAATCCGAGAATGTCAATTCTTCATCTTTTTAAACCACCAGTTTTATCGTCCAATTTGGAATACAGGATCAGTAAAATCAAACTTTTTTACAAAAAAAAAATCTCACTTCTCCCCACTTTTGGAACATGGTCCAGTACAACAACCCTTGTATCAAAAAAGTGTATGGAAATACGGAAAATGCATAATAATGCAATTCTTTTAAAAGAAAAAAGTCAACCTCTTGGTATATTCATACATATATTCCTAAATAAATATACTAATTAAATATTTTATCTATTATATATTTTATTCATGATGGGTATAGTACTAAATTACGTGTAAACGACTCGTACTTATAATAGTCAGTCAATGTGGAAATTATTGTTTTGGTTCGTCAATACCTTGTAATGGTTTATATAAAGCCAAAGTATGCTACTACTACTACTACTAATGCTGAACTATATATAAACTTTTTGAGTGTTAAAATATCGTAACTTTTTACGTATATATCCAAAAACTAGTATTTCACCCGCGGAAATCCTACGAATTAAGCGCTACGATTAATTTTAGTTATTTATAGGTTAAAATATTTTCCAACGTTTTGTTTTTGTGTACGAGTAACAACAACTACCAACGCTGAATTACTTGTGTAGTCAATTATGGTAATAAGATGTAACAATATGTTAGATGTATGTATATTTTGAAAAAAAGTATTTTTTACACTTAAGAGTTAATCGCAAAATATGTCGTATTTAAACTGTTTCTTTCTAGTCGTTAGTTATCCCTCCTCTCAATCGACTGGAGGGCCAACCATTAAAATTATTGAGAGACTATATGGTTAAAATGCGTCAAATAGACATGTGTAAACGATAATTTTGTAAGAAAAATAGATAAAATGACAACAGCTAGGTTTTACGTCTCTGGATGGCTAGGCAATGGACGATGTCGATATGTTGCCGATAGTCGATACTAATGATGATGATGCAAGGCACATGAATACAGAGATGTAGAACAGATACCGAGCAAATGTTTAACAAACATCGAATCATCTTTCAACTTTTTAAGAAGTAAGATGCCAGTTTTGTATTGCAAACTATAAAATTCGTCCAAATGTAAGCTGTATTTCAGCAACAGCAAAGGTGGTAGCAAAGCAGATGTAGGTAGTTCTTGTTCATTGCCCATCTAGCTGATGATGATGATACGTAAAATGGATGATATACAATGCCCGGTGGAGAATACACGATTGGTATATTTTGTTGTTATGCACAGCTATACATCAGGATATATGAGATTCGTGAAGAAAAAACGGATGATCTAGTTGTTGAAACTTTTTCTTAGAAATGTTACCCAAAAATGATAATACTACTTTCACGAATTTTAATTTATTTGTTATTTTGTTTATGAGGTTTATTAAAATAGAAAAAAAAACTTTTGCAGTGAAGTAACTTATTTTTTACTTTATAGACATTTGTTACTTATGAAAAAGTATAATTATTGTAAGAGAAGACTGGAATTATCTAAAGTTAGGTATTATATGAGGTACATGAATACATTATTCAATCTGTTTTGAAAGAAAAATATTCCAATTATTGCTGCTTTACCATTTTGTTCTGTATAGTTAGACAAGAGAGTGTTGCTTCTGAAAAAAAATCGTCAGAACATTAGAGAATAAAGTTACAACACAAAATAATTCACTTTTGAAAAATGTATTAATTTTGAAAGCTCTAAACTTTATTCAACACGGCACAACACGCATGTAGGTAGATCAATGTATTCCCGGTTGCGCAAGCACTAAGACGAAGGGTAATAAATGAAACCATTGTTAAGCACAAGTGTTGTTTTGAAAATCAAAAAAGGTGTTTCTTTTTTCGAGATCAAGCACATTTCTACAATCTCAACAAAAGCCACAGCGCTTTGCAGTGTGCCCCATTTTCGAGAATTACTTCGGGTTTCGGGTATGTTTATGGTATACTCACAGTCAGTGATGTATGCTCAATACTCACAGAGTCTCCAGAGAATAAGATGAAAGGAAATTCTATCCCTTCCAAAGTTCCAGAATCATACTACCATGTTATTATTATACATTTGGTGTAAAGGAAAAGAAAATATATATGTTATACTTTTGTGCTATCAATATTTTTTGTAAATACCTGTTATGATGATATATTGTTTGAAAGATGAGAGATTGAAAGAGTATGAACTGGCAAACCGAAATGTTCTAAATTCGTTACATTGTATACTAATAATATCATACCTGTAAAACAATGTTATTTTAAACAATACTGCGAAAAGTTCTGCTCGAGCAACAGAAAAGAAATTTCTTAAACAGGTACAGAGTACAGGGTAAAGCTACAGACAGATTTTATAGAATGAAAAAAGAAAAGCAGAGAAAATAAAGCCAAAATCATTTCAGAGTTATATAATTCGTTGTTGTTGTGTTCACATCTTAATTGCATATTATTTTATTTCTTGTACAAAAATAGTACAAGCATACATGCACCTAATAATTTGGCATGAAAAGAAATCCCAAGCATCTACACAATTTAATGTTTCAATCGATAGCACTTTGCCTTTCCTCATGCCCCTTGCTCATATATACGTCGCTCGTAATCATAAAATCTTATGTTCATATTCAATATTATTACTCTCGTAAAATTAAATATCCTATGAACAACCTATCTTTCCTGTGTAGTAAATGTCAGAGTTTAAGCTGAGCTGAGCTGATTGTCGGAAAAAATTCTAAAGTTGGGGTTGTTTTTTTTTACCGAACCAAGCAGTCTGTCGGTCTGTCAGATTGTCGGAAAGATGACAAACAGAATCAATTACCCAACTTGTTCGCAATTTTCATGTTTATACTATGTGTACCAAGTGTTTAAAAAGCGGATGCTTTTGAATGCCAGATCATAGACCACAGGAAACCAAATCAAACAACGATCACTGCTTGTAATCATGCCTGTCACATCATCGCACCGCACAATCCTTTAATTTACTAACCAGGCATAACATGCCACATCACATCACTATCCGTAAATCAAAGCAAATGTGTTCATAAGTTGACCAAGCGTGAAATGTACTTGAATCCAAAACTATCTGCACATTTTACCCAATTTTACCTGCGTTTGCATGTCTCTTTTGACTACTAAACAGCTACAACTCAAACACCATATTTTGGACCCAGCAATTTTCTATTCGCTCTCTCTCTCTCTTCGTTGGCCTACCTGCCTACATTTATCCGCATGCTTCTTTCGTTACGCCACGGCCATGCCATAAGCAAAGCAAACATTATCATCATCACTGTCATCGTCAGCTAAAAAGTTCGATAAAAAGCTGATTGCATTGCATCATCATCATCATCACCACAAAACGTTTAATAAGATAAGGAGATTGGAAAAACTTCTAAGAAAACACATTTCAAATCATCGACGTTGCTACACTTGCAGATATTAAAAAACCCTTTTATCTTTACGTCGCTTCTTTTCTTACCCTACGCGCACTGTGCACAGAAGAATAAAATGATTACACCCCCTACATTGGCATATATGCAATAGAAAAGAAAAAAAAGTGTTATCTTATTAGCTTTACTTCTATATAACTAATCCCAAGTGTGTATGCAGATGCAATGAAATCCGCTACAACCCAGCCGTTGTATCACTTGTAGCAGTACAGCGATCAACGATGCAACAATTATCATCGTCATCATCATCATCATAGCCATTATTACAATTTTCCTTTTAAAAGGAATTGAGGATAACAGGCTGCTCCTTGTTGTAAATACCATTTGTTTGGCATTGTTGTTGTAGGGAGTAAGAATCTATCTTGACAATTCAGAAGAAATAAATAATACCCTGTTTCCTGCTACTGTACGTTTAGTACCTACCACCAAACAACCATATCAAACCAGACAAAATTGATTCCGAGATTCAACTATTTAACTATTTATTCTAAGCATCACTACTACCGCTACAACGTTTTTGTGGACTTTTTTCCTTGTGAGCAAAAAGTACTTGCGCGTCTGCTGCTGCTGCTGCTGCAGCCGACGACGATAAGAAGTTGAACATGATAATGACGATGATGAAGGAAGGGGTTGATGATTTAATGATGATCCTCTCACGCGAGCAAAAGTAAAAATGTGCTTGTGAGTTCATTCTTGACGTTCTGCGAAAAAATTAAAGGTATTTATGTTTCTTTTATGGACAGAAACCCTCTTTTATTCAACATCAACAAACCGCGTCATACATTCGTCATGACTGATGCATTAAGCATTTTTTATCCGTTTCTCGCAGCGTAGCAATACATGTGTGTGTGATGTTACGCTTACGCATAAATGGAAGAAATGACAAGTATTTTACCTTGATTGTTGTAAAAATGACAAGGAAAGATAACTATTAGAAGAAGTAGGTAACCTGTTATGAACGTGTACGAAGAGGTAGTTTGAAAACGCTTTAACCTCCCTCAAAAATCTCTACCACGGCAGACTCAGGCTCTCTACATGAAGGTAAACATTTTCTGAAGTACGTCGTCGTAAATTTGTTTTTCCTGGGAAAAATAAATGTTGCTCTTTACAGTTCTTCGGAATTCATTTAATCATTTCAACAACATCAGCAAAAAAGTTTTGAGTTTTTGACACTGTTGACTGTTTGTCGTGTCGTCGTGAGCGTATTCTCACAGAACATTACACATACTTCTAAACAAATAATTTCTAAATCTCGCAATCTCTCCCTCTCTCTCTCTCTCTCGTTTTTTTTCTTGATAAATGGACCATCTTCAGACTAACAACAAACAAAATTAAATAAATGAATTGCCAGAAAAGTAGTGTAGTAAGCAATCGTGTTATCAACGTAATGGAAGCAACAATGCCTTCACAATTTCTAGCTAAACGGACTAATAATACACCCAAGTCCAAGTGTCTCCCTTAAAAGATCCCTTTTCACTCGAAACGATTGCGTTAATAATGTTGCAATATATTTTTTTCTTTCTTATCGAAGAGTTACCAATTTTCTTCAGTCCTTTTTACTTCTGTTCAGTTGTAGGAATAAAAAAATGTGTTTGTATATCAGAATATCGTTATTCATGATTTATAAAACCTCCATTCCCATTCTCTTGTTGGGTCTATATAAACTATGGAAAACACAGAATAATATAGTTATTCTAGGGAATAGCCCGTAGCAAATTATCAAACCAAATGACGATCATGTTCTCTCTCTCTCTCCACTTTTTGCTGAATGAATACAAACTGCAATTGAAGTGTAACGTAATGGTAAAATGATGATGATGCAATAATTCTTTAACAACGTGTTCGCTTGCCTGTCTATCTATTTGATTTCTGTGTAGAAATCAGTGTCTGTTAGGGTGGTTTTTGTGGTCAAACAAAAAAAAGTTTTGAATAAAAAGGATAGAAATTATGTAGTTTTTTGGGTTTACGCTTTTTGTCTCTTCTTAGAATAAATAAAATTGTTTCATGGTTAGTTTTCTAATATGTAAAAGGGATGAATGAAGCGTTTTTGAAAAAGTGGCGGTGAGTGAAGTTAATTATGCAGTAGGTTTACAGTCATTGAATTAGGAGTAAAAACGGTATGAAAAATGATGAAGGCTACAAAAAATAAACCAAGAAATAATAATAATTGACTATAAAAAAGATAATGATAACGTGATGTTAGTAGGAGAAAATTTAGAATTTCAATGCGGATTTGTGTGGAGTTGGTCGTGTCATACAACAACATGGCATAATGCATAAGTGAGAGGAGATACAGACAGAGTGCAGCTGAACAAGATTGAAAGATGTCATCCTCAATCGTTTTAACTGAAAAGAAAAGGATGTGATAGTAAAATGAATGCGCTATTCTGAATTTGAAATTAATTCAAGTGAGTTTAAGAATTAGTGAGTGCGCCTCTGCTAATGCTTCCCTTTTTTGAAAACCTATTCAGCTTGAAGATTACTGCTAATGGAGGGAAATAAAAAAAAACTTTTGTATTCTTGTTACAGGCACACAAAATACAAATTATTGACGATATCTCTTTCTCTCTGTCATCTTTGTTTTTTTGTGTATTTACGTTGGCAAATATCTTCACAAAATGTTAAGGTGCCAGAAGAAAATGAAGCTTGATTTTTGAATCGCGTTTTGTTTCTAGCGTCTAGTTGATAGCATTTTTTATCCCTTTCACTGTAGGATCATGATGATAGCAATGAATCACTGCCAATGATGAAGACGTGTCAACATATAGGCATTACAATTACAAATGAGAAAAAGAAACAGGCACAGCAAATAGCAGCGCTTACTTCACTTCATGCGATCATTATCATCGTCGTTTAACTGGTAAAATAGTAAAGTACTTAGCAGTTTCTCGTGAAATCGCTTTTGATCTTTTTCTATCTTCTCTTTGTCTGTCTCCCTTTACAAAAACACTTTTTACAGGTTTCTCAGAAATCATTTTATGCATGCCATTTACCTA